>PVKC010005348.1:0-20692 GCA_004027635.1 Crocidura indochinensis | reverse complement strand
TTGTTTTGTTTGTTTGTTTGTTTTGGTTTTGGGGTCACACCCGGCAGCACTCAGGGATTACTCCTCACTCTATGCTCAAAAATTGCTCCTGGCAGGGTCAGGGGACCATATGGGATGCCAGGATTTGAACCACCATCCTTCTGCATGGAAGGCAAATGCCTTAAGTTCATGTTATCTCTCTGCACCCCCCCCCATTTGTTTTTTTAAATTGAGAAAGTTTCTGTTCTTTGCTTCATATTTTTTATGTGATAGGATGTTTTATTTTCTAAAAAATTACTAGTGTTTTATATTCTTACATAGAATTTTTTACACCCTTGATCAAATAAGTTGTGGACAAATAATTTCTCTTAGTTTTTAAGAAACGTTGAAGAGCAGAAGTTTCTTAATATAATGTATTGTCTTATCTTTGCATCTACTTGCTTTGTCAGTGGCATTTTATCCTTAAAGATGCCCATCCTTACTGTGACTTCAGTGGCATGGTTCTGCATATATTTCCCCTATATTACTAAAGATTTAGGTATAACATAAAGGTTTATAATCCATTTTATATTAATATCTTTATTTAAAATCTTGATTACAAATATGATTGTAGTTGGGTTTTGTACATAGTGTTATAATGAGATATGAGTTAATTTCTTTGCATAGTCCGATTTTCCCAACATCACTTGTTGGAAAAGTTGCCTTGCTTCACTTCATAATTTAGAATTCTTTGTTGAAGGCTAATAAACAACATACCTACAATCTAAGGACTTTCTGTTATATTTCATTGATTTAATGGTCTGTCCTTAATCTAGTATCACACTGTTTTGTCACACTGCTGTATAGAGCAGTTTGAAGCTGGAGAAAGAGATGCCTCCCATTTTATTTTTTCTGATAATTTCTTTTTTGGCAATTCAGGGGAGGGGTTATTTTTCCATATGAATTTCAGAAACATTTGATGCTTTTTATTGAAAACTGTTATGAGTATACTTAAAAAAACTGCATTAAATCTGTACAATGATTTGGGGAGTATTGCCATTTTGACAATTTCTTCCAATCCATGCAGAGTGGATGCGTTTCTATTTCCTTGTATCCTCTATTATTTCTTTTCTTTTTCAGTTTTTATTTTTATTTTATTTTATTTATTTTAGTTTTTTGGGCCATGCCCAATGACTCTCAGTCAGGAGTAATCCTGGCTATGCAAACAGAAATCGTTCCTGGCTTGGAGCACCATATGGGATGCTGGGGGATCCATGCAGGTCCATCCTGGATCTGCTGTGTAAAGGCTAAACATCCTAATGTTGAGCTATTGCCCCTTCATTTTTTTGTTTTAAAGAAATTTTTTATTTAAACTATTATGAATTAAAAATTTGTTCATAGTTGGGGTCTAGACATACAGAATTTCCAGACCAATCCCACCACCAGTGTCAACCTCCTCCAAACAATATTCCTAAAGTCCATCTAGGCCAACACTCTCCTTCCCAGCCTGCCATATTTTTGTCTACAAATTGTCTACTTGCCAGAAAGGCACCTTTTTTAAGTTCCATTGTTAAAATTTAGAACTCATTATTTTATTGATGATGATTCTGGATTGCATATTTAGTTCTGTCCTTTCTTAAAAGCACCAATGCATTTTAGCCCCATCCCTTGTCATTTCGTATGTATCTTTGTTCTCCTCCACTCAATTTCTTTCCCTCTCCTCACTATCTTCTGAGGCCTACTGTATTCTTGACAATTTCCATTTAAAGCATTGCATTTCTTCATGCAGTTACTTTAAACATCACATATAAGTGACACCATCCTATATTTATCCTTCTTCTAATGTCTTCATTTAACATAATTATTATATGTTGAATCACTCCTGATAGCTATGTAGTACTTTATTGTGTATGCTACCACATCTTCATGATCATCTCATCTGTTGTTGGACGCCTAGGTTGATTCCAACTCATAGCTATTGTACTGAAATTGCTCATCTCTTGATTAATTTTGCTTAAACTAACTTTAACTTAATTTTGCTTGCTAGTGCCTCATTTATTTCTGTTGCTAAAGTATTAATTGTTGATTTTGGGTCCTCATCAGGCATTTTGATGGATTTGTAGATTTTCATGGTTTCTCTCCCTATCTGCACTTGTAGTTGACCTCCATAGTTTCCTCATTGCTCTTTGCATTTTGTAGGTTGGAATGGTTGAGTTTCATGTTCCCCGTTACTTAAGAAAGAGTTCTAATGAATTGATTATACAATAAGTTGTACTAATACATCTACCGTACAGGTTATTTTCCTAAACATGCAGGGTTATTTGAGTATAATAATAAAAAATATTTGCCAACTAATTACTTGGTTGACTGAGTTTTGAGACTGTGTATTGTCTAAGAGGAAGAAGTGCTAGGGCCCACCTGCCTGGAAATAGCAGATATAAATTGAAATGTCTTCATGTGGACAAGTGAGCTTTCACTCAGTTTTGGGATGAGATGGCAGATGGATGTCAGGATGGGTAACAGGCTGGGCATGGATATTGGAAATGGGGTTGGTGGACCACATTGGGAGCCTAGGAAACTGGGTTCTGCCCCAGGACTACAGGCTTGGTCTAGAGCTTGGAAAAGGGGAGTAGTGGGTAGTGTTGGGAGCTTGGGAGATCCAAGATAAAATAGACAGTTCTTGTTTATTTCTTTAAGTAGGGTTTTGCAGTTTCGTTATTGTATAGATCATTCACATTTCTTAATATAAATTCCTAGGTGCAGGGGCCGGGCGGTTGCGCTGGAGGTAAGGTGCCTGCCTTGCCTGCGCTAACCTAGGACGGACTGCGGTTTGATCTCCCGGTTCTCCATATGATCCCCTGTGCCTGCCAGGAGCGACTTCTGAGCGAACAGCCAGGAGTAACCCCTGAACGTCACCGGGTGTGGCCCAAAAACCAAAAAAAAAATTCCTAGGTGCTTGATTATCTAAACATAATTGTGAATGGCACTTTTTAAAGTATTTGTCAATTCTATTTCAGTATTTGAATATAGGAATGCCATGGAATTTTGCATTTTAATTTTGTAGCCTTCCACTTCATGGTACAAATCTATTGTTTTTCAGAATTATTTTTAGAGTCTTTAGGTTTGATATTTTTTATATAGATATATAAATTGTACCTACTAGGTAGGCAATTCTATTGGTGGATGAGAAACTGGGAGCTATTATGGAAGAAAGATTGTACTGATGGTGGAGTTGGTTTTGGAACATTGAATGTCTGAACCAATGTATTATGAGCAATGAGGTAAACCATTGTGTTATTATAAAAATAATTTTAAAAATAAAAATGGGGCTAGTGTGATAATATAAGAGTTATGGTGCTCGTCTAGCATATGGCTGAGCTGGATTAATTCCCCAGCACCCAAATGGTCCCCAAACTTCACCAGGAGTGATCCCTGAACGAAGAATTAAGAGTGAACCCTAAGCATCATCAGGCATGTCCCACAAGTAAACAAAAATTTAAAAATGAAGGAAATTTTGTCATATGCTGTCGGATATGCATATGTCATATGCAGGAATAAATGCAATGGATATTTTACTAAAAGAAATATGTCAGTCACAAAAAATATCAAGGACTGCATATGAGATCTTCAAAGTAATTCAGTTCATGAAAACTTAATGTGGTACAGTGGTTACCAGAGGGTGAGAAAAGGGAAATGATGAAGTATAGGTTAATAGAGCCAGAAGTTTGGTTTTGAATAATAAAAATGTTTTAGTGATTTGTGGCACAATAATGAAAATATACTCAACATCACTGTCATGTGTACTTCAAATTTTTATCACATTTAAATTATTGTTTATATTTTGATATATTAGAAATAATTTGAAAATAAAATTTATATTTAGATATGAATTAAAAAATAAACTGGCTTTCTGAAGAAAATTATTTACCTCTAAGATTGTTTTTCAGCCTTTGATTTTGAGTCTGTATTTATCCTGACTGCTCAAGTGAATCTCTTATAGACAGCAGAAAGTTTTGTTGTTGTTGTTGTTATTATTGTTGTTGTTTTGGTTTTGGGGCACACCTGTTGATGCTCAGGGGTTACTCCTGGCTATGTGCTCAGAAATCACTCCTGGCTTGGGGAACCATATGGAACACGGGGATTCAAACCGCAGTTAGCCCTAGGCTAGCAGATGCCTTACTGCTTGTACCACAACTCCGGCCCCAGTTGGGTTTTCTTTGTGTCTTATGATTGATTAGATCAGCTACTCAGCATTGAAAGGTATTATTGAAAT
This sequence comes from Crocidura indochinensis, assembly GCA_004027635.1. Classification (NCBI taxonomy): domain Eukaryota; kingdom Metazoa; phylum Chordata; class Mammalia; order Eulipotyphla; family Soricidae; genus Crocidura; species Crocidura indochinensis. Next base: position 16,461 of record PVKC010005348.1, on the reverse strand, counting down.
AAAAGAGTTCTTTGCTATCATTTTATAGAAGTTAACAGGATTATGAGTTTTGCTTTGCCTTTTAAAAATTCTTTTAAAATTTGTTTTGTTTTGTTTTTGGGTAACATTCAGCAAGTACTCCTGGGTCTGCACCCAGAAATTACACTTGGCAGTCTCTGAGGACCATATGAGATTGCTGGGGATCAAACTTTGGTCAGCTGCATGCAAGGGAAATGTCCCACACTCTGTGCTCTCACTCCTGTCCCTAAAGATTCCCTCTTGCAAAATTTGTTTTGAAGCTTGAAATTTTGTTATGAAGTTTTTAAGTAACAGCTTTTCTATAGAAGTTCTATTTTTCCATTAAATCTGAATAAAACTTGATAAAGAAATCTTGGTGAGGTATTTATTCAGTTTTTTCCCTATGTACCACAATTCTATTCTGGCCTGCTGAGTTCCATTTGGTAGATCTGCTTTGAATTTTATTTGGGGGGGGGCACACCCAGTGATGCTCAGGGGTTACTCTTGGCTCTGCACTCAGAAATTTCTCCTGGCTTGGGGGACCATTTTAATTTACTTTGTACATAAATTTGATCTTGCTGATTGAAATACTCTATTTCTTTTGTCATTTTATTACAATACATCTTGTAATTTTTCTATTTGAATCTTCTTCGCCTGGGATACCTTGTTTCTTTTGAATCTGAGTACATATACTTCTTAACTCTGGTAGATTCTTATTTCTGGTTTCATTCACTAATAATTCCTCCTAATCTCACCTTCCAATTCCTGAGAGACTTCTATGATTCTTATATATTCTACATATAATATATAATATATTCTTATATATTCTTAAACTCAAATCACAGATCTCTAGTGTTATATCCATTTATTTTTAGACTTTCTTCAATCTTCTTTTGGTTTCTAGAGGTTTTCTCTATCTCATCTTGGAGTTCACCAATTTTTCCTCAGCTGTTGTTACTCTGCTATTAACACCTTATACTGAGTTTTTATTTCACCTACCATACTAGTCAGTTTTATGATTTTTCTTTGTAATTTAATTAATTTTACCATACTCTCTTGTACTTCATTGACTAATTCTTTGAAATAATTAAACACCCACCTTATGGTGTCACTACATTTATAATCTGAGAGGTAATAAAACTAATTGATAATGACTTTTGGGCTATTATTTTTACTCCTTGGACTGTGCAGGATATTACCTTGCTCCCCAATGGGTCTTATGTTATCTGTGATAAATATTTGTAATTTGTTCCTGTAGGAGCACTCTAAGTGGCTCAGACCATGGTCACTAAGTAGTTCAGACCATTTAGTTCAGTATGTCGCAGTAAATGGTGAAATTAGGGATCCACTCAGTTCTTTAGACATTCCTGAAGTAAATGATGACCAATCCAGCTACATAATATCCACTGAGGACACATGGTGATAACTGCAAGAGGATACTCTATTGAAGGATTAGGACCCTAATGTGCAAATAGAAGGTAATATATCCAATGGCTTAAAGTGGGCAGTATTGCGGGGGATACTGAGTGCAAAATGAGAATATGTGGTTTTCAGTAGCTATTATTTGGCCACAGTTTCAGGGAAGGTAAAGTGACAATTCTAGAGAGGAGGTTCTTTTGTCCTCCACTCACACACCTATTTATTGGTGTTGGAGGATATAAAGTTCAGATGGGATTTTCCCAGACACCCTTGTAAGCCCAGAGAGATCACAGAGGTGAATGTTGGGCTCTGTGCTTTCTTCCTAAATTTAACTTTTAAAAATCAAACCATCATGAGATACATAGTTAAAAGGTTGTTGCTAATTGAGTTTCAGTTATATAGTGTTCCAACACCCACACATTCACCAGAGTTCATTTCCCATCACCACCTAAATTTAACTTTTATTTATTTATTTATTTATTTATTTATTTATTTATTTATTTATTTATTGGTTTTGGGGTCACACCCAGCAGTGCTCATGGGTTACTCCTGGATCTACGCTCAGAAATCATTCCTGGAAGGCTCGGGGGACCATATTGGATGCCCCGATTCGAACCACTGTCCTTCTGCATGAAAGGCAAATGCCTTACCTTCATGCCATCTCTCCAGCCCCTAAATTTAACTTTTAACTCAAGTATAATAGCATATGTAAAGGTAAGGAACTCTTAAAATATATCATTACTTAATCAATTCCACTCCAAATAACATGGAGTGAACATACTTCTTTGTACTTTCATCTCTAACTTAACTGATTGCCATAACTATAATAAGACATGCATGAGAAATTTCTACAATGAGACAGTAAAAATTATGGCAAGCTTCCTTTACTTTTCTGTACTTTGTATATCTCAGACTTTGACTATGACAGGCCTGGAAAATTAAGTGGAAGAAGAGACAATGAAAACCTTGAAGAAAGACCTTACATTTCTAGGAAAGTATCAGGATAGCAAGACAAACTTTTTTTTGTTTCTTTTGAGGTCACAACTGGAATTCACTGGGCTAGTAATGGATCTGTGCTTACATATTACTCCTGGCAGGGCTCAGGTGGCCACACCCATTTTCAAGAATCTAAACCCAATTGGCTGCATGAAAGAAAAGTGTCATATAGGCTATACGATTTCTCTTGCTCTAACACCAAAGTTTTTCGTTTTGTTTTTGGGTCACACCCAGCAGCGCTCAGGGGTTACACCTAGCTCTACACTCAGAAATCGCTCCTGGAAGGCTTGAGGACCATATGGGATGCCTGGATTCAAACCACCATCCTTCTGCATGCAAGGCAAATGTCTTACCTCCGTGCTATCTCTCCAGCCCTATAATACAAAACTTTTACTCAATAATTACTTAGCTTATTCCCAACTCAGTAGAAAAATAATTATAGCCCTATTTCTTGAAAAAGACTATTTACATTTCATATTCCTACCCTCATCCAATAGTTATAATTATGCTTAACACCTTCACTGGGCTAATATACTTTGAAGATAAAATTGGAATGTTTTTCTCTACTTGGGCAGTTATGCTCATCTCTATTTCTTGGCATCAGTGAAGTTCCCATGTAAGTACTGATGAGGTCACCCTGTCTCTTCCATTCAGGACAATATCAATGAGAAGGAATATATCAAAAGGAATTTTAATGCCACTTCTACTAAGCACTATCAAAGAAGGACCCACCCCCTTTCATCTTCCTTCTGCATCACTGAAATAAGAATATAATGAAACAGGGGTAATAAAAAAAAGAGACAGGTTCCTCTTTCCTCAATAGTCAAAGGGATCTAGAAACATGTAATAGTCAAATAACATCCAGTGTTTCATATCATGATAGTCAAGTAACAAAAATTAAGTTAAAATAACTGTCTTAATGACTAAGTATACATATCAAATTGAAGAGAAAAGAAAATCAACACCAACTTTGGAATGACATAGATATATAAAATGATATGGCAGGGCATCACCACAAAATATAATTCAATGATTAATTACAAACATGCTTGATAAAATTAGAAGTGTCAGTAAGGGAATAGAAGATATAAAGAAGAATCAAAGGATAATTTCAGGATTGAAATATATAATAATTGAAATAAAAAACTCAATGGATGAACTCAACCGAGAGAAAGACAGGGATGTAGACCAGTAGTAGAGCACTTGCCTTGCATGTTTGAGCTCTGGTTATGATTCTCAACACTGATAAAAAAGAAAAAGAAATTGAACTAAATGATGAAATAATACAAAATATGCAATCTGAATTAGCTTAGAAAATAAATTGGAGAAATAAATATAATATGTAGGACTTTAAAGAAAGATCTAATCTAATAAATGTCAAGAAGTAGGAGATTGATGGGCTGAAGAGATAACATGGAAGTAGGGCATTTGTCTTGCATGCAGAAGGATGGTGGTTTGAATCCCGGCATCCCATATAGTCCCCAGAGCCTGTCAGGAGCAATTTCTGAGCATAGAGACAGGAGTAATCCCTGAGCACTGCTGGGTGTGACCCAAAAAAATCAAACAAAGAAAAATATAAGAAGTATGAGATTGAAATGTCTCTCAGTTTTGGCAAAATACATAAACATGTGGTTCTTGAATCTTTGGAGCCTTATACTGGTTGATACTAAAGAATATTTACCCAGATATTTTTACATTTAATAAAATTGTTTAAACATAAAAAGAAGAAATATTGAAAGCAGTAAGGAAAAAATCTTTTTACCCATAAAATAGAGTGATCTGAATGTCAAGTTTATAACCTGAGAGAAAATAAGTAAGTGAAATAATGTTTTTTAAGTTCTAGAAAAGAACTGTTGACCAAGTATTATACTTTTAGTAAGAATATTCAAAGATGATGGAAAAGTCAACACATTCTTAAATGTAGAATTATAAAAAAATATTGGCAGCAGCATCTCCTGTACATCTCTTCTTGTCAGTTTTTGATGGGGTGATTGTTTTCTTGTAAGTTCTACCAGTACATTATACATCTTGGATATTAACCATTCATCAGATTAGTGGTAGACAAATACATTCTCTAATTCTGGAGTATATCTTTTATTCTAGTTTTTTTTTTTTTTTTTGGTGCAGAAGCTTTGTATATTGATGCACTTTCATTTGTTTATCTTTGATTTTATTTACTGGTCCAAATGCACAAAAATGCCTTTCAATTTAATTTGATCAAGTATTATGCTTAATTATTCTCAGTATAATTCATGAATTTCAGACAGATATCAAGATCCGTCTTGATTTGATGTTGGTGTGTGGTGTTAGAAATGGATCTGAGTTTACTCTTTATGTGATTGGCCAAATTTTCCAGCACCATTTGTTGAAGGGGCTTCTCTTCCTCTACTTCATGCTTTAATGTTATTTTTAGAAGATTAACTGTCCATATATCTGTGTCTCTAGATCTTGATTTTCAAATATATTTTGTTTGTCTGAGAATCTGGCATTGTGCCACACTGTTTTAATTACTATAGCATTAAAATATAATTTCAACTTGAGGAAGAAAAAGCCTCCCAAAATCTTTTTCCCTAAAATTTCTTTGCTTATTATGGGTGTTTAATTATACAATATGAACTTCAGAAGCATTTATTTTTTATTAGAATTGCATTGAGTCTGTTGTACTGCTTTGGGAAGGATTGACAATTTACAGATATTAATGCTTTCAATCATGAACAGAGGAAATTTTACTATTTTCTCATGACTTCTCTTAGTTTTTGTAGCAGTGACTCCTCAAAAAATAAATATATATTACCAGAAGTATGAAAAATGCTCGACTTCACTCATCATCAAGATTTAAAACAAAATAACAATGCAAATCAAAACATCAGTGATATAGACACACATAGAAAAGATTAAGAAGAATATATTGACAGAGATATGGGGAGAAAAGGAACCCTCCCACTGCTGGTGGGAATGTTGACTGATCTTACCTTTTTAAAAAACAATATGGATATTTCTCAAAAATTAGGAATTAATCTCCTATGTAATTCAGCAATTATACTTATGCTAAAGGCATTTATCCAAAGGGCCCAAAATCTTTCAGATGACTGGATAAAGAAAGAGTAGTACATATACATAACAAAATGTTACTCAGGTTTAAAAATAACAAATCATGAATTTGCAAGTATGTGAATGAATTTAGAAGTGTTATGCTGAGTGAGTTATTCTGAAGGAGAGGGACATAGAATAATAGAGGATATAAAAATAAGCTCCATATATGGTAGCATAATAAAGAAACAATAAATACTCAAAGACAACAGAAGTTGAGAATTGGTCTCAGAAGCATATCACTGTATGGGGGATGGAGGAAAAGATAGGTTAGGGTAGGAACTGAGACATAGTGGAGGGAAACTGACACTGCTAGAGAGTGTTGGAAGATATTAGCATGAAAAAAATGATAAATATTTAAATCATGGTGCTTACAATTTTTTAGAAATAAATAAAATTCTCTTAAATAAAAGAGTGAAGAAATAATCTTGTAACTTTAGAATTAAAAATAATAAGGGGAACCGTAAAATATGATGAACAATGGCTGAAGAGATAGAGCAACTGAACTTTCCTTGTACATGCTGACCTGGGTTTGATCCATGACACACCCCCTATGGTCTCCTGAGCATATCCAGATATAATCCCTGAGAACAGAGCCCAACAATAAGTTAATAGCCAACTATTGCACCAAATCAGTAGTGTATATTTATTCTTTTCATCTTCTCCTGAATCTTTTTTTCCATTTCACTTTTTTTTTTGGGGGGGGGTCACATCTGTTGACTTTCAGGGTTTCTGAAAGTCTGGCTATGCGCTCAGAAATTGCTCCTGGCTCTGGGACCATAAGGGACACCGGGGATCAAACTGCAGTCCATTCTAGCTCAGCTGTGTACAAGGCAAATGCCCTACCACTATGCCACCTCTCTAGCCCCATTTTTTTTGTATACAGTGGAGATTAGGAAGAATCCAGCAATACTCGGTGCTTACTCCTGACTGTATGTTCAAGTGTTACTTCTAGAGGTGCTTGGAGAATCATATGGTGCCAGGGATCATACCAGGATTAGTCAATGCTAAGACAAATAAATGTCTTTAATCTGGTAGTATTTCTCCATAACATTCCTTAGAGTTTTCTGTTACATTTGTTATGAAGGCAAAAGCTGTAGCACTGCGATGTGATTCTTAATGTATGTGCAGGAAATATTTAAAACAAGAGAAAAATGTTCATTTTCCAAATAGTAAAATGGTACCCTCAGGCTTTGATAAGTTAAAAGGCGAAAGATTTATGCAATCTGAAGAGAAACCAGAGTATGACTTTGATAAGTTAGATGTATGTTATATTATGTGATATCGAGAATGGCCACTAAGATACATTCTATACACACACACACACACACACACACACACACACACACACACACACACACACACACACACACTGACCTCAGCACTTTAAAATGTTCAGGTTATCCAATAAAGGATTGTTTGACCTTCTTGGATAGAAAACAGGATGATGAAATGGAAACCTTCAAATATTTATAAACTAAACTGCCAAATAATTCATAGTTTAAAGAGAAATACTTAAAATGAAAATAAAACATATAATAAAGTAGTAATGAAAGAGAAATACATAGAACTCAAAGTTTATGTTATAAAGAAGACAAACCAATACCTTGATAATCTCAAGTTAATAACCTAATTTCTCATTTAATAATCTAGAAAAAGAGGAACAGAATAAGCACAGAACAAAGCAGAATAAAAAAGAAATTAATGAATTGTAAATAAAAATAATAGATTAAACTTATTTAAACATGAAACCTACTATTTATTTTAGTTAAAGTATAATAATTTTAAATACAATTAATTTTATTGATCTGGGTATACAGTGCACTACATTCAGCATCAGTATCCTTCCATCTATGTCCCTAGATTTTTTCTCACCAACTCCTATATCCCACACTTCTGTAATGCAGTTCTATTGGCAAATATGAGAGTCGGTTTCATTCTACATTGTAGAATAAAATAAAATAAAAATAAAACAAAAAATACCTTAAAAAATTTATAGGGTAATGTATTTCACAAATCTTTAAAGTTAGCCCCAAAAGAGTGAAAATAATTTTGACCATTATCAGGAATGAGTCAGCAATTATTGCTACTATCTTTGCAGACATCCAAAGGATGTGCAAACACATTTTAAGAGTAGAGTACAGGCGGGGGGTGGTTGGGGAGGAGGGAGATTTGAGACAATGGTGATGGGAACGTTGCACTGGTGATGGGTGGTGTTCTATACATGACTGAAATCCAAACACAATTATGTATGTAATCAAGGTGTTAAAATTAAAAAAAAAAAAGAGTACAAACAAAGCTATTGCCTCCATGGGGCTGACAGGGTAGTCAGAAAAAAATTTAAGTAAAGTTTACTTAGCTCTGCCCTCATGTATTCATTCATTCATTAGGTTTAAACATGTTAAAATATCTTTCAAATGGTCTGTTAATGACTCCACAATGCAGCTAGGTATTAATCTTTAATTAATAAATTTTAAACTTATTGGTCAGGTCACTTCCACATAGTAACACAGATAATAACAAATTAAACCTTTTAAAAATATAGTTTGATTTATTTAGTTGCTAGTTTAACTTTTGGAAGGTGGAGAGGAGTGTGGGGCCAAACATTGTACTGCCTAGTGCTCAGGGATTATTTCTGTGGGTTTTTTTTTTTTTTTTTTTTTGGATCACACCCGGCAGCGCTCAGAGGTTACTCCTGGCTCCATGCTCAGAAATTGCTCCTGGCAGGCACGGGGCACCATATGGGGCACCGGGATTCGAACCGATGATCTTTTGCTTGAAAGGCAAACTCCTTACCTCCATGCTATCTCCCGGCCCCTATTTCTGTGTTTTATTGGTTTGTTTTTGTTTGGTTTAGTTCGGTTTGAGGCCATACCCGGTAACTTTCAAGGCTTGCTCCTGGCTCTGAACTCAGAAAACGCTCCTGACAGGCTCAGGGACCCATATACCATGCCGGGAATCAAACCCAGGTCAGCAGCGTGCAAGGCAAAAGCTACATTATTGCTTCAGTTCCCATATTTCTGTTTTTGTTTTTGTTTTTGTTTTTGGGTCACACCCGGCAGTGCTCAGGGGTTACTCCTGGCTCCATGCTCAGAAATTGCTCCTGGCAGGCACGGGGGACCATATGGGGCACCGGGATTCGAACCGATGACCTTTTGCGTGAAAGGCAAACGCCTTACCTCCATGCTATCTCCCGGGCCCCAGTTCCCATATTTCTGGATCTCTGTACAGTAGTGACCTCTGGTGGTGCTGGGGGATCATATGTGGTGCCAAAGACTAAATCAAATTCAACGACATGTAAGACAAATGCCTTATCTACCATAATATAGCTCTTTTTTCATATAAAATCTTTATTTATGCACCATGATTACAAGCATGATTGTAGTTGTGTTTCAGTAATAAACAGAACACTCCCCTTCACCAACGCAACATTCCCACCACCGATGCCGCTTCGCCTTCCTTTCCCATCCCTACCAGTATTCAAGACTGGCAATCTACTTCTCTCAGTCATTAAGATTGTCATAATAGTTGTTAGTATAGTTATTTCCCTAACTGCACTCACTACTCTTTGTGGTGAGGTTCATATTGTGAGCTGGTCCTTCTGGCCCTCATCTCTATTGTCTTCAGGCATTATTACAATAACATGTTTAATTTTTCTTAAAACCCATAGATGATTGAGACTATTCTGTGTCTATCTCTCTCCCTCTGACTTATTTTACTTAGCATAATAGATTCCAGGTACATCCATGTATAGGAAAATTTCATTATCTCCTAATGGCTGCATAATATTCCATTGGGTATATGTACCACAGCTTCTTTACCCATTCATCTGTTGAGGGCATCTTGGTTGTTTCCAGAGTCTGACTATTGTAAATAGCACTGCAATAAATATAGGTCTGAGGAAGGGATTTTTTAATTGAATTTTTGGTGGTCCTAGGGTATATCCCTAGAAGTGGTATAACTGGATCACAAGGGAGCTCAATTTCCAGTTTTTTGAGGACTCTCCATAATAGAGCTCTGATCCATCTTTTTTTTTTAACAGTAAATACACATTTCACAAGATACTTGGTTACTCTCTCTGGAAGTACATATCAGCATTTTATGGAAACCTTCCAGGAAATTCTGTGAGAATATAAACAAATATTTTAATATTCTTTGATCAGTTACCCCCAAATATATATGAGTAAACATCTCTTTGAAAGAAATAGGTAACAGCCAACAACATTAGACTTGTCTTTTTAAAGCTACTTGTTAAATCAATTTTTTTCCTCTGAGAATGGGTACTATGTTCTTACTGAGATTTTGGGAGATTCTGTGTCATCAGAATCCTACTCTTTTTCCCTAAGAACAAACAAGGTTTATTTTATTTTATTTTATTATTTAATCCTTCATGATTTAAAGTTATTCATAGTTGGGTTTTAGACATGCAATGTTTCAGGACCAATCCCATCACCAGTGTCAACCTTCCTCCACCAATTGTTCCCAAAGTCCATCCCAACACCCACAGTATACGGCCAACTAGAACCCCCGTTTTTGTTTTTGGGGCCACACCTCGTGACACTCAGGGGTACTCCTGGATCTGAGCTCAGAAATTGCTTCTGGCTCAGGGGACTATAAGGGATGCCTGGAATAGAATCCAGTACTGTCCTGGGTCAGCTGTGTGCAAGGCAAATGCCTTACTGCTGTATTACCACTCCAATCCCATTATAGACCCATTTTTAATTTCAATTCTTAAAATTTAGGTCTCATGACTTGTTGACTTTGTTGTTGACTTTGGCTTGGATATTTAGTTCTTTTCTTTCTTAACACACCAATTCCTCTGAGATCCCTTGTCCCCCTGATTCTCATCTTTTCATATTTGTCTTCCTCTTCCTCCACTCAATTTCTTTTCATCTACTCATTATATTCTGGGTCCTAACATGTTATTGATAACTCCCAATTAAACCATTGCATTCTTTCATGCAGTTATTCTAGATGCCACATATATGTAATATTACTCTGTATTTTTCTTTCTTCTGGCTTACTTCACTTAACATAATATCTTCCAATTTCATCCAAAATATGAACACATCACAAATTTCCATGCCATCCTTGCACATGTGTTTTTCTAATCTTCTCTGTATCATTCCAATTTTAATTTATGTGCTGCCAAAGTTATCACAGGATCTCACTTTTAAAAAGCATCTCATAGGGGCCGGACGGTGGCGCTGGAGGTAAGATGCCTGCGCTAACCTAGGACGGACCGAGGTTAGTTCCCCCGGTTCCCCATATGGTTCCCTATGCCTGCCAGGAGCGACTTCTGAGCGAATAGCCAGTAGTAACCCCTAAGCGTCATCGGGTGTGGCCCAAAAACCAAAAAAAAAAAAATCTCATAGAAGTACAAATGTAATCTGAGCATTGTGTGGTATATAGAGAAACAAATGTTGAGAGTAGACATTGGTGAACAAAACAAACACTTGAATTGTGACAAAATAACTAATTATTAAGGTTAGATGACAGAGGAATGGAGAGAAGTAGGGATAGAGTTGACTACAAATGACAAAATTATAATAATAGTCTTTGGCACATGGATTATGGTAGTAACAAAAACATTTGATTAGCTAATAATAAATATTAACACTAATAAAATTAATGTTAAAATTTTCCTAGTGGTATCTCTCCTGAAATGATACAAAATATTCAGTCATTATTGACTGATAGCCAATATTATTTCTACTATCCTCTACCAGAATATTTTAAAAGAACTTCCAAGAAAACTTTACCCTGGGAGTGTTTTTTCAAAGACGAGTAGGAGCACACACTTCAGTGGGTAAAATTTATAATTATCTTCCCCAAAGAAACTTGAGTATAGAAAATTCCATCAAAAATGGGGAGAGGGGCCGGAGAGATAGCACAGCGGTAAGGCGTTTGCTTTGCATGCAGAAAGTCGCTGGTTCGAATCCTGGCATCCCATGTGATCCCCCAAGCTTGCCAAGGGTGATTTCTGAGCATAGAGCCAGGAATAACCCCTGAGCATTGCTGGGTGTGACCCCCCGCCCCCAAAATGGGGAGAAATGTCTTTAGAAACTTTCTAAAAGAAAATAATGAATGCTCAAAAGGGATGGACATTGAAAAAAATTATCTGCATCACTAATTATCAGGAAAAGGCAAATCAAAAACAGTAATGAGATATCCCTCAGACCATAAAGACAGATAACCATTAAAAAGAGTAAGACAGTGTTGGCACAAAGACCAGGGAGAAAGGAATTTTTATTCATTGCTGGTGCAAATGTCAACTCGTCAAGCCTCTCTGGAAATCAATATGGACATTCCTACTAAAACATATAGAGGGACAGAGTGATAGCACAGTGGGTATGGCATTTATCTTGCACATGCCCAACCTGAGTTTGATCCTCACATCCCATATGGTTCCCCAAGTCTGCTAGGAGTAATTTATGAGTGTAGAGCCAGGAGTAACCCCTGAGTATATCTGAATGTGGTCCCCAAACAAAAATAAATAAATAAAAATATAGAAACTGAGCTCTTATTTGATCCAGTAATTCCAGTACTTGGAATATAACCCCAAGGTCAAAAACACGATGAAGAAAAGACATTTGTACCTATTTGCTCCTTGAAGCACTATACACAATAGCCAAAATGTGGAAATAATGCAAGTGTCCTAGAATAAATGATTAGATAAAGAAACTATGGTTTTGATACACAATGAAATATTACTCTATCATAAGAAAAAGCTAAAATCATGCAATTTTCTGGTACATGAATGAATCTGAATATATCATGCTGTGTTAATTGAGGGAAAGATACAGAATAATATCCATCATTATGTTTCTTTATGATCTCTCATAAATAAACATAATGGTGAAATTATATGCTCAAAGGCAATGGAAACAAAGAACACAAAAATTTGTCTTTAGTAAGAAACATGCCACATAGAGAAGTGGAGGTATAACACAGGAAATGGATGACAGCTATGATAGAGGAAGTATTCAATGAGGAGGAAGAGAAGAATATGAAAGGAAGTAAAGTATTATTTATGATACCCTACCAGGAATTATACTGTAAACCTTATTGTCAAAATTTATAAAAATCACCTCATAAAAGCAGACTGCTAAGTGGAAGTCAAATGGCAGGGGCATTGATGGAGAAAAGCAGATACTGTTGAAGGGATTGGTGTGGAAATATTATATACCTAAACCCTAGTTATGAATGCCTTTTAAATTTATAGTGACTAATTGAAAATTTAAATGATGAATTAAAAAACGAACGAGTAGTGTTGTATTCAGCACCAAGGACCAGCCCACACAAAGGGCTAAAAGGCATGTCATTTTCTTTGTACAGATTTTTGGAAGAGTGATCTTCTCATTTGTCTTACCTGGGGAGCTCTTCTACACCACTGTGGTTTTGCTCTTTTCCAAAAACTACAGTAAGGGATTTTGGCTTTTATATATTTTAAACAAACTAGTTAAACCAGAATCTGGTCTCTAATAGTCCTCAAAACTTTCCACTAAATGGACCAGGAAAAATAGGTGATGAGTGAACAAAGATATATTAATGATTAGATATGTAGACACTGATTTCAGCTACCTGGATCCTTGTATGGAGATTGTAGAGAGGTTAGTAATACTTTAATCTGCGTCTGAAATACAGATATGCATGGTTGTCAATTTAGATAGAACAAGTCAGAGGAAGTTTGAACTAGACAATTGCACCAGAACCCACTCATGCCATACATAAGTCCTTGCATAAATAATTTACAGACAGTTTTGTGATGGCTGCGTAAAACTCGACAAATAAGCTATGCAATTTATTTATTTTCTTTTATTACTCCCAGGAAGTCATATAATACAATTGAAATATTGAAATTTCTATTTTGAAATTTCTATAACTTGAAATTTCAAATACTTCTATTGAAGTTGAAGTTATATTATAAACTCACTAAATTTTTAAGAAATCTGCTAGAATAGGATAAGTCTTAGAAATCAATCTGAAGCACAACTTCTTTTCCACCTTAGGAAAAATTAGTTTTCTAGACCCCATGTCAAATAAAATAAAATAACCACATGAATATGCATAAAAGGAAGCACTTTGATGACACTGGTTTGAATTTAAAATATTTCCATGTGTCTGTCAAGGTAGTAGGAGTGAATTGAAAGGGGGTGGGAGGGTGGGAAAGATAGGAGGGAGCATAAAAACACTAAAGAAGGGAAGGTAACACCGGTGATGGGATTGATGTTGGAATAGCCTGACTCAACTATCAAAAATTTCAAAATCATAGTTATTTAAATTTAAAAAATTAAAAGAAAGTACTTCCAAAAGGAATCTCGGAACAGGAAATGACTTGATATTAAAAGCATGGAAATCAGATAAGGAATCTAAGTCTAGCAAATACAGATGTCCAGATGATAATAAATTTCACTCATATATGAGTAAGAGAAAGGTGGTCTGACAAAATATTAGCTCATTTCTTAACACATACGCATACACACATGCACACACATTCAAGGGTACAGTACATCAGTAGGGAGTTCCCTTACATACAGCAAACCCATATTTTATCCCCAGTAGTCATCTGGTCCTTTGAGCTCTCCAAGAGTAATTTCTGAGTAAAGAGCCAGGAGTAACCCTTGAGCAATGTCTGATATGTCCCCCAAATAGACAAACAAATAAACAAACAAAAAGCACATTCATTAATTCTCTGGATTGGCTCTTAATAACCATTGACACTTGATATATTTTAAATCAAAAGAGATTTCTTTCAGGTATGAAAAAGACAGTTTAGTAAAATACTTATTAATATGCCACTACTGGAAAATTTCTGACTCTTCATTAGGGTTTGAATCTTATTACACAATAGAATGGGGAGGCAAGGCTTAAGGGTAGATTTTAAAAAGAAATTATTCTGATTACTATTGATACAGGGCACAGTGCTTTTTCTCCAAGAGAACTATTTACAGGCAGAACTAAGCACTGCTGAGTTCTTGACTAAAGGGAAAATACCAGACAAATATTTATTCATGGAAGATACTAATTACAAAAGAGAATTATAATCTTGTTGGCACAGTGCAAGCTATTATAGACAAAGGTATTCCATGACCTTGGCTTCAATATTACATGAGGTAATCCTTCTTAGAAATGTTTGAGAACCAAATGTGGATATTTGTATAAACCACCCTTTCTTCAGTGCTACTTTTTAAGTATCTTGTTCCCTCAAAAATTCTGATAGCAGGGGCCCGGGAGATAGCATGGAGGTAAGGCGTTTGCCTTTCATGCAAAAGGTCATCAGTTCGAATCCCGGTGCCCCATATGGTCCCCCGTGCCTGCCAGGAGCAATTTCTGAGCATGGAGCCAGGAGTAACCCCTGAGCACTGCCGGGTGAGACCCAAAAACCAAAAAAAAAAAAAATTCTGATAGCAAAATCTTTTCCAGAATCATCAATGAATAACCTTTTTCTAAGAAAATATACTCCACCCACGGATGGGGTACATTTGTAGAACTCATGCTTGAGGCAATAAGTTTGATCCTTGGGATAATTTCTCTTGACCTTGTGTTGGGCCTTTAGTTCACAGAAACCATGTGTGACTCCACCAACACATGGCAACAACAACAGTGGAAGCAAAGTAGAAAAAAATAAAAGGAATTCTCAATGGTCTTCATTGCCAAACACTGTTCCATTCTTAGTCACTAATGTTTTTTAGAAGATGCTATTATAAGGGGCTAAGGGACTACTAGCTGATTCTTATAATACTCAAACCAATATTGTTTCTTCACTTTCATAGTAATAGATCAGGGTTTGAGACATCTCTAGTTACCAGACATCTCAAGCTATGAATTTTATCAAGCTATCTTCCATTGACAGCTTACAAGTAATCCAAATTCTTTCCCAAGAGCATCCTTAACTGTTTCTATCATGCATTCTGAGGAGACTAGTAACATTGACTATTGAACCTGTCAAGTCAAAGGAAGAGGGAAAATTAGAAGTATTTCTTGCATAAATTTTCTGCCAGAGTACTACTTATTTAGTTTCAAAAGAAAATTAAAAGAAATTGTCAGGCAGGAACAAACCATATTGAGGCATATATGCTAGCATATATGCTAGGCAATGATCACTGTGACCAGACAACAATTGCTAGCATCCAGGCAGCTGAGGCTGCTTTTGTGGTGCTGAGAAGGAGTTATTCCTGGCACTGTACTTAAGAATCACTCCTGGCACTCAGGAACACCAGAAATTGATCCCATGCAAGAATATAGAAGAACACTTGTCACCAGGTGAACTGAGAATGTAGCCTCTACTCTGAGACAAGTGAGACCACTTCCAAGAGCAACCAAGCCTTGCGACCAGACACAGCATGGTGGAGGCAAATTTATTCTAGTCAATGAACCCCAGCACAACACATAAAAAAAACTACATCTCAAAGGTGCCAATGGGGAAACAATGAAGAACTCTACCATGCTTAGAGAATGAAGATGGTAATTCTGAAGACTTGACAAGTGCCAGTCAGCTATATAGCCTTCTGATAAGGACTTTAGAGAAGAAATGTACAGGATATTTAAAGAACTCAAAGAAAGCATGGAACAAACCACAACTAAGACTCAAGAAGATATAAAAGTAGAGATGAGAAAACTTTAAACTAAAATAACAGGACTGAAAAATTTGATAGGTGAAATGAAAAAGGTCACTGGATGGCCTCACAAGCAGAGTAACAACTTCTGAGGACAGAATCAGTGAGCTGGACGATGAGCAGCACCTCCATAAGACAGGAGCTAGAAAAGAACCTTAAGATTAACAATCAGAAGATCAAAAAAATTCTCAAAGAAAGCAAACAGTTTGGAATAAACTCAATAGTAATAACACAAGAATCATTGGAATCCCAAAGACTCAGGGGAAATAAAAGCCCTTGAAGAATCAGCAGTCAAAAGAGTCATTGCTGAGAAGTTCTCAGAGCTAAAGAATGCATGCAA
>PVKC010005347.1:0-33362 GCA_004027635.1 Crocidura indochinensis | reverse complement strand
TTTTTAAAGCAACATCTGGAATCAATCCTCTACCAGGGAAGACACTACCAAGGCTCTGACATCCACCTCCTCAAAAGATACTTCTGTTAACACTGAGATGACTTGACAACAACAATGACCTGCGCTACAGGACAAGATCCTCTCTATTGTACCGGAAGTGTGAGGTGAAACGAGAGGATGCCCTGCACCATCCTGAGTACTATATGAGATATGCAGATTCTAGGATCTTTAGTACAGAAGCATGATACCAACAACAGAGACTATGTGAGGAATGGAGGTGTATTGCCACTACAGGCGACTTGGATTGGACAAACTCTTTTGCCTGGAGCCCAGAGGTGGTCTTGTGCCAGGAAACCTCAGGGGTAGGGTCTCATTGTATTTAGGCCAAGGTGTTTTTTTCTTTTCCTTTTTTTTTCCAGGTCCCTCATATTTTGGTGGGCCTATGCAAACAAATGCCACTCTAACACCGTTTCTTACTCTATTCCCCTGACTAACCCTTAAGAAAAACAAAACAAACCACTGAAACTCTTGAGGTTAAATTAAACTGATATACTTGTGCATGGATATATAAAAATGTACTTTGCCTTCAATGTTTAAGTTGTAACCTAAGTCTTATGTCTTTAGATTATATTATGTGCTGCTAAAAAATAGTATGTACTACAATCTGGAGATTTGGGGGACAAAGTAATTGTACATGGGCTCTGTTTTCTTTTTCTTGTACATTGCTGAAAGTTCAAGACTGAGATATCATCGATGGGACAACTGAGAATTCTGTTTATGCATGATTGTCCTTCCATTGTAACTTTACCCTTTCCTCTTTCTTTGCATCTCTGTTCTCATAATAAAAAAAATTTTAAAAAATCCAATTTAGTTAAAAGGTGTGTGTGGCAAGGTTTGTTTTTTGTTGTTGTTGTTTTTTGGTTATTGTTTGCTTTGTATAGGGACAGTGAAATAGAAAAACCTTTTGCCTAAAATCAGGGAGACCTTATCCATGAAGCATCCTGGCATAAGACCAACTACTGCACCAGGCATACTAAGTTGTCTTACCCCAAAGTCATTTTCTCTGTGGTCCTAATAAAAGTTCTTTACGATCACTGCGGTTGTGATCAGGATTCT
The DNA here is from genome assembly GCA_004027635.1 of Crocidura indochinensis. NCBI lineage: Eukaryota > Metazoa > Chordata > Mammalia > Eulipotyphla > Soricidae > Crocidura > Crocidura indochinensis. Next base: position 32,246 of record PVKC010005347.1, on the reverse strand, counting down.
TTAGTTAGAGATCATGGTTTTTGTATAGATTCTATTTGAAAACAGAGTGACATGGAGTGTCTTTGGTTTCATCTCACCATTAGATAACAATGCAGGGAGCCCTGTCTGAAAAGCAAGTTGTTCCTGTTACCATGTTGTCACACTGTCAGATGAACCCCATCTAGAGTAAGTTAATGCTAGGGCAAGATAAGATCTTTCCCTAGTAAGAGACAAATGCATAGTGCTAGTGTAGAAAACCATGCTGGTTCCATAACTGGAATTCAAAGTTCAGGGGGTGAATAGACAATGTCTGATCTTCTGGAGCCTAATCCTATCACTATGACAAGTGTTCAAGGTGTAAGGTCCTATTTCAATGTAAAATTATGTGCCCCTATCCCTATTAGATAACTCTTTTCCACATATAAGATTTCCCTTTTTTGGGGGGGCACATCAGTGGATCTCAGGGGTTACTCTTGGCTATAAATTCAGAAATGGCTCCTGGCTTGGAGGGGACCATATGTGATGCTGGGGGATTGAACCTTGGTCCATCCTAGGCTAGCACTTGCAAGGCAGATGTCTTACCTCTAGTGCCACCACTCCAGCCCCAAGATTCCCTGTTTTAATGTGCCAATGTAAAAAGGAAAAATGCCACATGGTACTACTGGTGCATATGGAGGTAAAAATAATAAACAAAACAATTCCAATATCCTGGTTCTAACATTAACTGAGAGCTCAAGGGTAACTTATCAATTACAATTTCCTATTAAATAGATTAAAAAGAGGAATGGGGAACACTGCTGCTACATCATAAGATAGACAATAAGAATTATGCATATTTAGGAAATATGTCTAAAGAAATATTTAAAGAAGATATACATATCTTTTTAAGTCTTTTAAAATAATTCGGGGGTATCTGGAGCACAGCTTCAGCCTTCAACATTTTCTTGTGGAGTCTGAAAAAATGACTCCCAGCAGTCATATATCAGGAAATGTCCTTGAGGTTGGGGCTTCTCAGAAAACAAATCTGGTAGTAAACAAATGTACATAGTGAAGCAATGTAGAGAAAGGGGGCTACCAAGAGCAAATCATCATCAGAAACAGTGGCAGCTTCTTCTTGGGCTGAGACAAGAAGGGGTGGGAAATCTGTCTTTTCGATTTGGGAGCTAGTTGGCAGCTTGTTGGGGTGGGAAACTACAGTTCCTAAGGAGTTAAGAACTGAAGGCAATAAGGGTTAAATAGGGGGGGCGTAATTGATCTTGACTGAGGGAGTGAAGGGCTAGAAAAGGTTATGTCAGGTAGTAAGTAAAAGGAGGGAGGATGTTTTATATATAACAAGAAGGAGGACAATATACAAGCATAAACAGGCAGAAAGAACTTTCATTTACTGCAGGTGGGAATGTCATCTAGTTCAAACTTTCTGGAAAACAATATGGATAAACCTATAAAGTATGGAAATTGACCTCTCATGTGACCCAGCAATATCACTCCTAGGGGGTATATTTTAGGAAAATAAAAACACAATACAAAAATGCCCTTATATTGATCACAGCACTATTTACAATAGACAGAGTCTTAAAACAACCCAGATGCCCAATCACAGGTGAATAGAAAGAAAAAAATGTGGTATATTTACACAGTGAGATACTATGCATCTATCAGAAAAAAATAAAGTCATAAAATTTTCCTATACATGAATATATATGGAGATTATTATGCTGAATGAAATGAGCCAGAGTGATAGGGATAGATATTGCGTAGTTTTAGTCATTGATGAGTTATAATAAAAATAAAAGACAGTATTGCAATAGTATCCTGAGACAATAGAACTGAATGCCAGGAGGACCAGCACAGGATATAAAGCTTATTTGGTGTGGAATAAATTTTAACATGTGTTTTGAAGGAGTGTAAAATTATATTTCTTTAATATGTAATAGTTATGCATACCAATGATACCTTAATAATTTTTTATGATCACTTTTATTATCTTCTTGAAAATTCTGAATATCAGTTATAAATTCCTAATTTTATAGTGATTCAATAGAAGTACCATTGTTGTTTTTCTTTTGCAGATAAGTTTTCCAAGATTCAAGAAGTTATATTAACAAAACCATGTGGTTTTGTTAATATAATTAATAATTAAATTAATAATTAAATTTTAAATTCCATTTCTTTTGTCCCTCAATTCACAATACAGACCAGGCAAAGGGCCTGGGTTGAGGTGTATATGGAGTGCATTTACTAAACCTCTGCTTTCTATACAGTCAGTGTAAAGAACACAGCCTGTGATAAGAATTGGGAGGCCTTATCTTTTCTTAAAGAAAAGATACACACACACACACACACACACACACACACACACACACACACACACACACACACACAATCCTTCACCAGTGCAAAATTCCCAAGTCAATTAGTTTTGTCCCACTTTTTAGAGGAGGGGCATAACAGAATTTTTTGGAGTTTTGAGGCATATAATTTTCCAACACCATTTCCACCATCAGTGTCCTCTTCCATTCACCAATGTCCCAAGTTTAATTTTTACTTTCAACCTGCCACCATGGCAGGCATATAACAAATTTACTTTATATTAATTTCTCAAACAATATTCAAGCTAAAATTATAAAAAACAAATTTTAAGAAGTAAATATGTGGTGATTGAAAAGTTATTTTAACGAATACAAATACAACTGATTCACTATTGTATAGTAATTTTTTTTTACCTAATCACCATGCTTACAAAAATGTTCATACTGAATGCTTTAGTCATAGAATGCATACCACTCTTCACCAATATGATCTTTCCACCATTAATGTTCCCTGTGTTTTCACTTTACCCCAACCACCTGACTGTATTCTGCCTTTTTTCCTATCATTGTCATGATAGTTTGTCATTGTGTTTAGTACTCTAGCTACTTTTTTTTATGCATGAGTAGTGTTCCATTCAGCATATATGCTAAAATTTTCAGTATCTACACATATAATCTTGGACACTTTTTTAAAAGAAATATATTAAATGAGGTTATATACTACACTGTTCTGTCAAAATTATTCATAGGAAAATTGACTTTTGTTCCATTAGTTGCGTATTTGTTAATGTTTACAGTATGCCTAGAAATCCAAATTGCTTTGCAAAAACTGAGATGCCTTTTCAAAAAGGTGTTTTAATATATGGCATTCATTATATTATAATTGTGCTATATTTTATCACTTTAAAATAATGTAAAACATTTTTATTTTAACCATTGACAAAGTGAATTATATTTTTTATAGTTTTCAGTATATAAAAGAACTAAAAAAAAAAGGAATACCCTAATGGTTGCTATGGCATTTATAAGCTACTTGCTGCAATTTGTTCCTAAAAATCAAACACTGGTGCATTAAAAATCAATTAATTATGTGGTATGAATATAAATAAAGGATTATGAATTTCTGTAGCTTAACTTTCTTATATTCTGAATCTTAAGAAATATGCCCAGTTGACATTTTCAAGCCTCAATATTGAAACTAGAGAAATAATACAGGAGGTTATTTATTGACTTTGCACATGACAGACCAGAGTTTGATCCCTGGTATCTCAGGTTATCCCCCAAGCCTACCAGTTGTAATTTCTGAAGACTGAAATAGGATTAACCCATGAACACTACAGAAAACCAAAAAAAATAAATAAATAAAAATAAAAAATATAAAAATATGGATGACCTAGGAATTAACTCTTAAAAAACAAATTTACATTAAATTTTTGAATAGAATATGTTAGTGCAACTGCATATTTAATTGCATTCATACATAGAGTAGAAAGAGCATTTTTGTCATATCTATATGTGGGAATGCCCAACAAACTTTTAAGGTTCTAAAAGCATAGTGCCTTAGAAATTTTCCCTCCATACAGTCAAATATTTTTGTTTTGTTTTTAGAGCCACACCCAGAGGCATAAAGGGATTTATACTGGCTCTGTGCTCATAAACAACTGCTGGCAGGCTCTTTGGACCACATAAAATGGTGAGGATTGAATCGGAGTTTTCTGCATGCAAAGCAAATGCCCTACGCATTAAGCTATATTTCAGCCTCTCCCCAAAGTACTGAGAGTTTATGGGCTCTAGGTAAATTTAGGAGATATATTTCTTCTAAAATACCCTTCCACTCAGCAGTCCTTTACAGACAAGTGAAAGAAAACTAGATTTTCAATTATAGTAGAATTTAGTAAATAGTAAAATTTCAATAGTAAATTTAGTAAATAGTAAATCATATAGGAAACATTGGCTAGACAATCTAGATCACATAAGTTAAGAGACTTGTCCTCATGTACTAAACATTTAAAATCTTTTTATTATTTTTGGGCTTCCCAATCAATTATCAGGGTTACTCAGGAAATTATTTGGCACCAGACCATTCAAAACTCAGACTTAATGATTTGGAGGTGGTGCATTGATCTGCTATTTTTCTTTTCTTTCTTTCTTTTTTTTTTTTTTTTTTTGGTTTTTGGGTCACACCCGGCAGTGCTCAGGGGTCATGCTCAGAAATTGCTTCTGGCAGGCACGGGGACCATATGGGGCACCGGTATTCGAACCGATGACCTTTTGCATGAAAGGCAAACGCCTTACCTCCATGCTATCTCCCGGGCCCCAGATCTGCTATTTTTCGTGTGAGGTGATGGGGATGATGCTTTGGCAACCACTGATATCCTTTACTTGGTTCCTTAATCTTTTTTTAATATTTACTATAGGTACTTCATCTTCTGAAAATGGTCATTTCTAAATAGAAATTAAGGATTTAACATATTTTAATAGATTTAGATAAATTAATTGAAATATGTAATTGCTACAATATATTTACGATTGTTTGGGCATGACTATTAAGAGGAAATGAAAGATTCTGACAGCATATATTTAACTCAAGAACATTGTTGTCCATTATTTTGCTCTACACATCCAGCTTTAGGAGGGATATGTATGGGGGGTGAGTAAAAAGTTACTCCTAGTCAAATAATACATAGTGATAAATGAACTAATATTAGTGACAGCCTCACATCCAATATTAAATTATACAAGAGTGTGAAACTAAAATCACAACAATTGTATTCTTGTGAATATATAGTTTAATTAAATACTTAAGTAACAATGAATTTATTTATATAAAATACAAAGTTCTCCTACCACTGCAAAATATAGATAGATCATAATTATTTTCCACCACCATATGAAAGAAAGTACACTTTGTGCTCAAATATAAAACTTATCTTTCAGAAAATTAAGCCTGCTTATTTAAGATCATTATTTCATTCTCAAAGCATATGAATATCTAAGATATAGTATAATTGGACTTATTTTGCACTTGATTGTCCTGAATTTAATTTTAGAAACTGTATATTATCTCCAAAGCACTGTCCAGGTGTTATCTCTGATCACCAAAAGGTTGGTGCTAGGCACCAATAATTGCTGTTTAAAAGCAAAAACATATCATGATATACTGTAATATTTATTTTAACTTTGCTCACTCTTATCTTAGTTATATGTTAAGTGCTTACAGCTAAACCTGGTTCTATCCCTCATCACCATACAAGGAGTGATACTTGAGCACATAATTAGGAATAAGATCTGAGTATATCATGGTGTTTCCCAGTAAACCAACATTTAAGAAAGCATATTTGAGAATATTAACCAAATCTTTTAATTGGGAAGCTTCTAAGCCCAAAACAGAGACCAGATACACATAGAAGTTCATACAATTCTCTATGAAATATTGTTAGTGCTTCCAGAGAAGGCAAGGCATTTAGTCTTTGTAATTCAGCAGAATAACATTGAAACTTTAAATGACTGTTGTGGGATTAATTCCTTTAAGCAAAATCCACATCCCAGTAATTTTTAACTGATAATTTTATTCTCTATCTGGTATAAATTAGATAATTTGAGTAATAATTTTAATGTTTAATATGTGTTGGTAAGTACACTATAAAGAAATAAAATGCATTTTATTTCTTTAATAGTTCATTTTACTCAACTATCAAAATTTTATTAAGCTATGCCTTCCTTACTTTGTAATTTCCTCAGTTTTAATGTCTACTTTTCTCTTAAATTCTGCTTCTGTATAGATGCATTTTTGCTAATATTCTGTCTGATGATAGCAAACATCTTTCCTGCGGTTTCAAATAAAAAATTAATTTTCTTTTGATCATTCATAATGTACAGTTCAACATCATTGAATTCTATTATGGCAGTTAGGTTTTCATTAAGTAATTTTATATAGTCATTTTTCTGTCATATACTTTATTCCTCTGAGTACGCCTTAGCAGAGTTATTAACATTTACACATATGTAAGCTATTTTGTAGAAATATTCTCCAGCCAGCACAATAGTAAAGTGGGTAAGCTTCTTGCATTGCATAAACCCAACAGTTTGATCAACACAATCCCACATGGTACTCAAAATCCAGCATAAGTAATCCCTGAGTGCAGAGCCAGAAAAAGCCCTGAACACTTCTGGTTATGACCCCCACAAAAAGGGGAAACTCCCCTTAATTTCTCTATCCTTGTCTCACTAACAATTAAAAATTACTTCCATATTTAAAGGTCTTTATACAAATATACTGCAATCTAACCCAAAGAACCAAAGACATATAATATTGGACTGTTGACATATTAAATTACTAGAAATTTTGTGATTTAATGAAATTTGTTTTTTTTTATTTTCTCATGGTCAGAATTATATCCAAATCCTCATGAGCTTAAAATGAAGCACTATCAAGAATATGTCTAATTGGGTATCTGCAGAGGAATGTTTTTATTTTCTAACTTTATAAAACTACAAACTTTCTCATTATTTCTTGGTCCCTTCTATATTTAAAGCCAGAAAAATTAGGCCATGTCATTCTACTATTGCCCTAAAGTATATCTAAAGTTCTCTTCTCTATCTTTGTGAGAGGATTTATATTCTTGTTTTTCTTACATGTTTGTGTAAAAGTTTTAGATGTTATCTTTCAATGAAAACTTTCTTCCTCTGTCTCAATATCATTATTGATTTCATCTAGATTTTACTTTAATAATCTGTTCTTTAGAAACATTTTATAAAGCAGTATGAGAAGCCTAGGAGTCATTACAGATTGATAATGCAATAGATCTAAATTATAAAGATATAGATGATAAATATATGAATAGGGACATTGATATATAATAGACATATACTTTTACTATCTTTAATGTTCTGGAGAGCTTTGGAATTAAAAATTAAAAATTATAGGTTTTGATTTTCTAACAGATTATTTTGACATTAATGCACTGTTTTAGCTGAAATTATTATTATAGAAATTCCATATGTACTGTGCTTCAATTTTTATTATTGTTAGCTCTATTACCATGGATATTTGTAAATTTGTGTATATCCAAGTACTTATACAATTATTTTACATTATCATTTATTATAAAAAGTTGGTCTAACTTGGAATTTTCAGCAGTGCTAAATTTATAAATATTTATTTTCTTATTAAAGCAGAAAGTCAAGAGATAATTCACAGAAAATTGCTATCATGAACACAAAGCTAAACTTATCAGAAAATTAGAAGTAAAACTTTATGCTTTCTTTCATTTATGTTTTATTGTTAATAATCATGAGTTAGTTGCTGTTATCCACTATTAAGTTTTGCACATATAATGTCCTGTATTTTCCCTTTACCAATGTTTGCTTAGCACTAATGTCCCCAAGTTTCCCTCACATTCTCCAGATAATCTCTCAAGTAGGTACTTTCCTATTATACCGTTTTCCCAATGTCATCTTACCTAGTTTATCCTTTCCAACCAGTGGTAATCCAGTGATAAGCTATTTAAGAAAAATTATGCTCTTTGTATCGTATTTTGTGTTTATTATTCCTTTACAAAGTTCATTATATACAATATATTCTTTATGTCAGTATCCTGGCTCAATTTGGCAATTTTAAAATCACTGTGGTACTCTCCAGATGAATCTATGTAACAGTAAATTTCTTGACTTTTTATTTCCTTTTCTGTATTTTATTATCATTATATTTTAACTTTTTTATTTATTAAAGCACTTTGATTATATGAATAATTCTAGTTGGGTTTCAGTCATAAAAAGAGCACCCTCCTTCAGTGAAATCTTCCCAACACCAAAGCCCCCCATCTCCCCTCCCCCATCCCTTTCCTGTATTTGAGACATGCATTCTACTTCTTTTACTCATTAACATTGTCAAGAAAGTTAATGTAGACATCTCTCTAACTAAACTCACCACTGTATGTGGTGAGCTTCACATCGAGAGCCAGTCATTCCAGCTCTGATCTCTGTCATCTCAGGGAATTATTTCAATAATGTCTTTGTTTTTCTTAAAACCCATAAAGGAGTGAAACTATTCTGTGCCTATCGTTTTCCCTCTGACTTATTTCGCTCAGCATAAAAGATTCCATGTACAACCACATATAGGAAAATTTCATGACTTCATCTCTACTTATGGCTGCAAAATATTCCATTGTGTATATGTACCAAAGTTTCTTTAGCCATTCATCTGTTGAAGGGCATCTTGGTTGTTTCCAGAGTCTAGATATTGTAAATAGTGCTACAAGGAATATAAGTGTGAGGAAGGTGTTTTTGTATTGTGGTTTTATGTTCCTATTGTATATGCCTAGGAGTAGTATAGCTCGATCATATGGGAGTTCAATTTCCAGTTTTTGGAGAAATCTCCATATTATTTTCTATTAAGGCTGGACTAGATGGCAGTCCCACCTGCAGTGAATAAGAGCTCCTTTCTCGCAACTTCCCGGCCAGCACTTATTGTTCTTGTTCTTTGTGATGTGTGCCAGTCTCTGTGCTGTGAGATGGTACCTTGTTGTTTTGATTAGAATCTCCCTAATGATTAGTGATGTGGGGCATTTTTTCATGTGTCTTTTGGCCTTCTATTTGTATTTCTTCTTTAAGAAAGTGTCTGTTAATTTATTCTCCCCATTTTTGATGGGGTTAGATTTTTTTTATTAAGTTCTGTCAGTACCTTGCATATTTTTGATATTACCCCATATCTGATATAGATTGAATAGCTTTTCCCATTCTGTGGTGGCTTTTGTATCCTAGTCACTATTTCCTTTGATATGCAGAAGCTTCTCAGCTTAATAGAGTCCTATTGGCTTATCTCTGCTTCCACTTGTTTGAAGATTGCTGTTTCCTCCTTGAAGATTCCTTCAGTCTCAATGTCATGGACTGTTTTACCTCTGTGTTGTTTTATATAATTTATGTTTTCAGGCCTGATATCAAGGTCTTTAATCAATTTAGATTTGACCTTTGTGCATGGAGTTAGATGGAGGACTGTTTGATTTTTTGCAAGTGCCTGAACAGTTGTGCCAACAACTCTTGTTGAAGAATCTCTCCTCTTTCCATTTTGCATTCCTTGCCCCTTTATAAAAAATTAATTGATCATATATCAGGGGCACATTCTCTGAATATTCAAGTCCATTCCACTGATCTGAGGGTCTGTCTTTATTATAGTACCATACTTTTGTAATGACTGTAGCTAAAGTTGGGGAAAGTGAAATATTTCACTTTTTATTGGGAAAAATATTTTTCCCAATAGTTGCTCTATAGATATTTGTGGGTATTTATTATTCCAAATGAATTTCAGGAGTGTTTGATCCACTTCTTTAAAGAATGTCATGGGTATTTTTTACTTGTTGCTTTGTTTTGTTATGTTTTTGGGTCACACATGGTGACACTCAGGGGTTACTCCTGGCTATACACTCAGAAATTACTCCTGGCTGTGGGGGACCATATGGGATGCAGATGATCAAACCCAATCTGTCTTAGGTCAGCCATGTGCATGGCACCTTTTGTGGGCAGGGACAGACAACCTGGATGGAATCAAGTTTGCTGGGGTCTTTCTCTGCAACTGCAAGCAGGAAATCAAGAAGCCAAAATGACTTTATATTTTCTTAATTTCCATTTGTTAGTGTTACTTAACATTTTCTGTTTGTTTTTATTAGCTTCTATTTTCTGTGCTTCTTTATCTTAGAAAATAGCTAATTTTATTTCTACTCCCCTGATTTAAGAAGATATATTTTGTGGTTCAGCTTGTCCTCCATATGTATTGGAGAAAAATATCTATTTGACATTTGGATAACTTAAAGTGCTACATATCTCTACTAAACCCTTCTGTTCTCTTCGATTTTCATATTCAAGTTTATTATTTCCTATAGCTGAATTATAATTGAGTTGATCTATCAAGGATAATAGACATAGTCATGTTGAAGTTTCCAACTTTTATGTTTTGGTCCAAGTAGCTTTAACATTTTACTGATTTCTCATTAGATAAATATATACATATATATTCTATAATATTCTATAGTGTGAGTTCTTGATGACCATATATCTTGATCATTTAGAAATGCCTTAAATCTCATTACAATTTTTATTCCTGAGGTCCATATTATTTGATACTAGTATGGCCATACAAGCCTTATTGCAAAGTTTTCTGCAATAATTTTTATTTTTATTCTAATTTTTTTATTTTATTCTAATTTTTATTCTAACCTTTTACTTTTAATCTGTTTTTTTCCCTTGTTGTCTAAATTTGTTTCTGGTAAGCAGCAGAAAGTTGAATTTTTTAATCCATCCTGTGTCTCTTAATTTAGGCCATTACATTAAATAAGATTATTTTCATTAAGTTTTGGGTCATTTTTCTGTACAATTTTGGTGGATTTGTGATATTTTTTTTGAATGGCAGCTCCTTCACTTTTATGAAGTTAGTTTGGCATCACTGAAGTTTCTGAGCTATTGTTTTTCTATTATCTTGTTCATAATTTAATCAAATCTGAATAAAAGTCAGGGTGAATAAAGTATTCATAATGAATCACTTCTTTCTTTATGGTTATTTTTTTTGTTTGTTTCTTTTTTCTACTATGTACAACCACTGCCAAGAGTCCTGCAGAGAATGCTTTGATAAAACTGCTGTAAATATTATCCTGTATCCCAACAAATAGGACAGTGTCTTATATTAATTTTGTTCCCAAAGATGAGTTAGACTTATTTTTAGGAAATGACTTATTTTTGCATGAAGAATAATGTGGGGGCCCGGGAGATAGCATGGAGGTAAGGCGTTTGCCTTTCATGCAAAAGGTCATCGATTCGAATCCCGGTGCCCCATATGGTCCCCCGTGCCTGCCAGGAGCAATTTCTGAGCATGGAGCCAGGAGTAACCCCTGAGCACTGCCGGGTGTGACCCAAAAACCAAAAAAAAAAAAAAAAAAGAGTAATGTGGTACACATTTATTGTTAAAAGAAAAATAAAATGAAAATTTTACCTGTATATGGTATGGTAGTATGGTAGTTATCAATACAAACCAGGAAAACTGTGAATCTTAAGTATCAAAAATTTACTCACGGACTTCAAGTTGTAGCACAGTGGTAGGGTGTTTGCCTTGCTAGCATCTTACCCAGGCCAGGAGCAATTTCTGAGTGTAGAGCCAGGAGTAACCCTGGAGCGCTGCCAGGTGTGGCCCCAAAACAAACAAACAAATAAAAGAATTTACTCACCTCCCCATCTGCTTTGATCCTCCTGTTCAATACACATTTGTGAAAGTCTCCTCCTCTCTCTCCACACTGTGCTCACTTCTCACTCTGACTTCTGCTCTGCCTCCACAAAGCAGTGATGTAATAACTCTTTGTTATGTTACTGGTTGCTAGACACCAGTCAGGGCAGCTCTAGAACATTTAATTTTCTTTCTATGACAGAGCTTAGAGAGGTATTATTTTTAGGGGGATACCCTATATTTCACCCTGAAGGAAACCTGTAAGTAGGTCATAGTTTTGAGGATTTTTTTTTCAAGGAAACATGATATGTACACTCTCTTCTGTGTGGTTTTCTTTGATGACCTGCTACTTTAAGTATTCTATCTCAATACTCTAGACATGAAAATTTTGATTGCTCTAAGAATGCCCCAAGCACAGTCTATTCCTGGAAACCATTATTTGGCAGTGTTTGCCCTCACCATTAAAGATTTCCCTAGAAACTGGAAAAACTTTCCCCCTGGAAAAACTTTTCCCCTGGCTCATATTTTTTAAGGTTCTGAACCATTCCACAAGGGCTAGTTCTTCAAATGCAACCTACAAATCTATCTCCAATGTCTATGTGGATGTGTGTACGTGTGTATGTAGTGGACACCTCTATGTCTAATCTTTATTGTACATACTTTATTTCTTTGCTGTATAATGTCCCTGCTATTTGTAACACCTCCTTTGCCACCCCTGCTTACCGCTTTATACATCCGCTTCTATGCTGTCACCCTCTCAAACCTGATCTGTATTCTCTCACTATTAAACCCTCTTAACCTTCAGTTATTAAAGTCTCAGAACTTTCTTCCTGACCCAAAAGCTGCTAGCCGTCTACCATAACAAATATATAATAGGGATAGGAACTCATAAATTTTATATTTTAGGGACACCTGTGTTCCTGAACATTTGTCATAGTGACTCAACTAGGACTCAGTTGATCAGATAGCAATTGTCAAACCTTTACCATGGGTCCTAACCTTGGAACTGACACAGTTTTATGTACCAGCACCAGAAATCAAAATTTTACCTTTGAAGGCCCTAATGTCATACTGGCACTGACTTGCTCCAAAGTAGGTTCATATGACCCCTTGAGAACTAGGAAACAGCAACAACTTGCTTTTAGGGCAACATATATACAACCCTTTGCCCTCAGTTCTTAAATCCTCAGGAACTGGAAACTCCCCTCTGGTCCCAGATATCTGCCAGCTAGCTCCCATTGCAAAAGGACACCCTCCCAGTGTGCCTTGTCTATCTAGGCCAGGGAAGAAATTGCTGGTGAGTCATCCTATATGATCCACAACTATTTCTGAGTATCGATCCTATTCATTCCCTTTTATCCCATCCCCATTCACTATGAACTGTTGCTCATTACCGGATTTGACTCTGGAGAGATCCTCAACTCGAGGGCACTACCTGATCCATTACTACTGCAAAATTTATCAGACTCCACATAATTGCTTTTTATAGACATCTACAATGATGTTCTAATGCGTTTATCCACAGAAACAGATCAGCGGTAAGGTGTTTGCCTTGCATGTAACCGACCCAGGACAGACAGTAATTCCAATCCCGACATTCCAAATGGTTCCCTGAGCCTACCAGGAGCGATGTTTGAATTCAGAACCAAGAGTAACCCGAGCGCCTGGGTGTGACCCAAAAACTAAAAAAAAAAAAAAAAAAAAAAAAAAAAAAAAAAAAAAAAAAAAAAAAAAAAAAAAAAAAAAAAAAAAAAAAAAAAAAAAAAAAAAAAAAAAAAAAAAGAATCAGAATGTGTTTTCCTGTCTTGCCACCTAACTTTTCACCTATGGTGAGATGAAATCAGAAGACACTCCGTGACACCCAGCTTGACATAAGATCTGTGCAAAAACCAAATCTCTAATTACAGAAGCCTAACTGCAAAAAATGCAATTGAGTATTTAACAGGGTTTTAAACAGGGGCCCAGTTCACTGTCCCTCAAACCATTGGAGGGCCAGACTATAGTAAAAACAAATATCACGAACAAATTCCTATGCACACTGCATACATCTTATTTTGATGTGAAGAAACAAAATGGGAACAAACACAATATGTGGCTCACGGGCCCTAGTTTGAGGAGAACTTTTCCTGGGTTCATGAAGAAAGACGTTGGGGTTGGACAATTAGTATGCCTCGAGCCTGTACTCTGTCTTATGACAGAATGCTTGATGTGTAAAGACACCTTATATTTCAGGCCAAGAGCCTTTCTAATCTCCCCAACGTTTGTTCTGCCTATGCAAAAATCAAATCAAATAAAAAACCTGACACACCCTCCCTATTTGTTAAATTTTATTTGTGTCCTCTAGATAGGGGTTTCTACCTTTCACAGAACTTTTGAACATGAAACACTTTGTTTTACATGGGGGTAGGGGATAAATGGTCTCAAGTGCATTGGTGGAGAAAAGAAAAGGTCAGAACTAAATACCCAGCTAACAGATATACATCACTCCAACATGGGATCAATTTTTGTAAGGTATCTTTATAAAATATCATTAAAAGTCATTTTCTGGTACTTATTTTTGTAAAACCGAAATCTCATTCATAATGTATTATGTTTACAAATTAAATATGTCTAAGAGTTCCTTTGTATTATTACTATAATTTCAACTTATGAAATTGGGTCTTATATATTCAGACTATGAGCACCAAGTTGGTGATCTAATGCCTCTAGAGTATAGGTGGGGGTGGGATAGGATGGAGGGAGATTTGGGGCAATGGTGGTGGGACCGTTGCACTGGTGAAGGGGGGGTGTTCTTTACATAACTGAAAACTAATCACAACCACATCTGTAATTAAGATGTTTAAATAAATTTAAAAAATAATAATAAAAAATAGAAAGTTACAATCCAAAAAAAATAAATAAAAGAGGACTTGTGATTTGAAACAAATTACTACCATGCAACAATACTGATTCTTAGTCCAGGGTTGCTTTATTCACTCAGTTTTAGGAAATTTTTTCTCAGTGGAAATTAATTTGTTGTGTGATTTTTATAAAATTCTATAAATTAAAATTGTTTTTCCAAAAATTTTACAGTAGTGAGGCAGAGGCATTTTAGAATTGCTTTCTATTTCTCATTTCTAGTGCCTTTGCACTGTAAAGCAATAACAGCTTGAATAATTCTATGTCCTCAGCAGTTGATGTTCCCACATTCACTCTGCCACTTGGCTATCAATTTCTGGCAACTTATACTGGAAAATACGGTTCCCACTGTTTCTAGGCTCAGAGAATCAAATTTACATAAACATACTGGTTAAGAGTACTGCTAGACAGCTAAGATTTTGGTACTTATTTTGTGTAAGACTTTGAGTAAATTATTAAAATATTCATACCTAAATTTCATTACCTGGAAAAACAAGATTGCAGCAATGCTTAACTCATTTTTGCCATAAGCACTAACCATGTGATTATATGCAATTGGAAATAAGGCAAGACAAAGTATTAATGCCAAAATATATTCATAGAAATTTAATGTTTTTTACTGTTCTTATTTATTGCTGAAAGAAAGCCTATTTAAACCTCACCAACAATTACAAATGATATCAGCATTTACAAAGTACATGTAATATAATTTTATATTATTCAATTACTAAGAATCTCATATTTTTGATTATTGTTATAATTTATATTATTTAAAATGGAAACACATTCCTACAATGAAAAATTCAATCCAATGTATGATTTTTAAAATGCATACTTATTTTTCTTACACATTTAAAATATAAACAGGGGCTG
This sequence comes from Crocidura indochinensis, assembly GCA_004027635.1. Lineage (NCBI taxonomy): Eukaryota > Metazoa > Chordata > Mammalia > Eulipotyphla > Soricidae > Crocidura > Crocidura indochinensis. Next base: position 16,979 of record PVKC010005347.1, on the reverse strand, counting down.
GAAATATAGCATGGAGGTAAAGCGTTTGCCTTTCATGCAGAGGGATGGTGGTTTGAGTCCCGGCATTTCATATGGTCCCCTGTACCTGCCAGGGTCGATTTCTGAGCATAGAGTCAGGAGAAACCCCTGAGCGCTGCTGGGTATGACCCAAAAATAAGTAAAATAAAATATTAATGCTTTTGGGACTGAAGTGATAGCATAGAGGTAGAGGGTTTGCCTGCATGCTGCTGACTTGGGACTAACCTGGGTTTGATCCCAGGCATTCCATACAGTCCCCCTAGTCTGCCAGGAGCAATTTCTGAGTGCACTGACAAGAGTAGTCCTGAAGCACTGTAGGGTGTGGTCAAAAAAAGAAAAAAAGTGTTTTCAATTGGTCTTGCTAAAAACAAAAATTAGTTTATAGGTATACATCATTTACCATAGGATTAATATAAGATGTCTTTATTAAGTTATAATGACAGTAATGTAATCCCTGTCCTGTTTCTTTCAATGGAATGAGAGACCAGTCTTTGACATTTTTTGAAAATTTTATAACATTCAAATAAAAATTAAGTACAAAATATTACACACAAAATCTCATTCCAGTTTTAATTATCACACCAATATTATTGGCTTTCAATCAAGTCCATATTTCCAGTTAAAGATTATATTCAATATTTTGTAATACATTGTGTTTATAAGCTATTCTTTTACATTTAAAATGAGGAAAAGGCAGTGAGATAACTTCATAGTCAATATATTGGCAGTTTTATTTTTTCCATGAAAATTGAAATAATATTTAAGATCAGACTGTGAATATGTGTAGTCCAGAATGTATTATGAACCAATTTTTTTCTTTTTTGACTTTTGGGCCATACCGGATGGTGTTCAAAGGTTATTCCTGGTTCTACACTCAGAAATCACTCCAGAAATCACTCCTAGCAGACTCAGGAGACCATCCAGATGCCAGAAATTGAACCTGGTTTATCTTCATGCAAGGCAATTGTCCTACCCACCATGATATTGCTCTGGCTTCCAAAACTTTTTTTTTTATGTTGAGTGGCAAAATCAAGAAGCCACAGAAATATTCTAATTTTTTGCATTAAGAAAAGTTCTTCTAACTAATTTAAAGTATATATAGTGAATGTAGTAAATCAATATTAAATAATCATACCCTAACTCACTTGCACTTTTATGACATAGAGTAAAGAGATCAATCAAGTATAAATCATACTTCTTTATCATTGTCTTTAATTTGTGATAACTGTAAAGTTATTGTAAAATGTCTAACCTTGGACAAAAATAGGTTTATTGAAGTTTGAGTATTCTTGTAGTACAATGAAATAAAATCAAAGTATTAAGTCTTGATTTTACTATGGTATAGAATGGTGAGGATAAATAGAGATGAAGTATTATCCAAAAGAAGCTGTATCCTACCAGAGGATAAAATTCTCCAAAGATTCAAGAAGGCAGTAAAGCAATTCTCCTTCCTGTAGAAAGGTAAAGAATGAAGTTTTCATTTATAGAGAAAATACACATTTCTAGTCACAATCCAAGTTTTATATATTTTTATCATTTTTTCAGAAGCCTAATAAATGGTTTGTACTATTGAAATTATGTTGGTAAAATGTATTTAATTTAGTTAAATATGGAGAGATTCAGAAGATTTAAACTCATTATTATAAATTGAGATAATCTAAAATACTTACCTGGTCTCACTACATTGACATTTATTAGATCATAAAAATAGCAAAAACAGATTTCTAGATAACCTCTATAGAAAGCATAAGGACATTTGTCTTTATTTGGGGGTTATGTATGGGTATCAAGCACAGAAGAAAATACATTGTACTGAACTCATAAATCCAATGAGCAAATGAGCCTCAATATAAATCAAATTAGCACATTTCCTTTCAAATACATTCAAAATATTCTTATTGTATACAAACTAATACTTTTTTACTGTTTCTTATGTCTGTAAAGGAGAAGCAAGGCCTCTAGGTGAACACACACACTCATTGAAAAGGACTTGAATACACTTGGGGGAGGTGGGAGATGAAGGGCATTGATTATGGAAATGTTGCATTTGTGTATGCTAACTAAATATATTGCTAAACTAAAATATTGCTTGTAATCATGGTGTTTAAATAAAAAATATTTTTAAGAAAGGCCTAAATATACATACAGAGTTGCTTGAACTCCGTGGGTTTGATCCTTGGCATCTCATAAGGTCCTCTGAGCCAGGAGCAATTTCTGAGTGTAGAGACAGGAGTAACCCCTGAGAACCACAGGGTGTGTCCCCCCAAAAACAAGAAAATCAAATGAGAAAATAAAAAAAAAATCTCTGCCTTTCTGTATTGTGTGCTGGTGGTAAAACTTCTTAATCTGTTGGGATCAAGGGTCTACTGTAGTCAGATTCAAATGGACAAAGTTTCTGAGAGCTCCCTGTAAATGCAGGTCTACACACAGTTTTGTTATCTTTAATATCCAGTTGATTCATTTAAGGAGTTCATTTTAAAATGGAAATATGCACATGGGGAAGAAAACAGGCAGAATAAAGCAAAAATAAAACAAAATAAATAAAGCTAGTAACCACTAAGGAACTGCTCAGGGTCTAAGTGACTACACTCTGAGTTCCAAGGAACACTTGGTGCCTAGGATCAAACCCTTATACTCACACTCAATGAATTAGAAATACTACCTTATTCGCCATTTACCTTTATTTATAAATATAACCTTTTTATTATCTGTTCCAGGAACAGACATTCTAGGTCTCAGGCATGCAAGACATGATCTTTACTACTGACCTGCATCTCCAAACAAGCATCCCTTTAAAAATCTGAATAATCCTGTTACAAGTCATTTATTGGAGAAAATATATCTCATATTCCATATGTCTTTCAGACATTAACCAATGAATTCTGTTGAATTTAGTTAAATAAGAGCAATAATCAACAGTGAAGGATCTGTGAAGAAAATAAGTCATTATATTTACCTTCTGTTAAAGATTTTTATGATTAATAAGTATCTATCTTTTTTAGAACTTATTTTACATAACTGGATGATTCCAGTTTATTCTGTTGACTAATAAGGAATGTTAAAAATGTTTATACTGTTGACTAATAATGTTAAAAATATTTAAAAAAGAATAGTAAAAATGTTGAAAATGTTGAAAAAATGCTTGCATTTCCTTCTGTATATCAAAACATTGAATTTTTTTAAATATGTAAGAATATGATACAATTTTTATGCTTTGGGCATCACAATTTTTAAACTTTATTATATGTTAAACTATAGTTTTTTTTATTCTCTCCATAGGGTTCCATATATATATAGACTGATAAATATATATAGACTGATAAAAAGATTATATATATAATCTTTCAGAGAAAAAAATCGTTCTATTGATAGTCACTTGAAATATGAACTAAAATTAGAAAAATATGACAATTATTGAGAAAATTCTTTACACAGATCCATTGCTTTAATTTTGAGAGTATTTTTTTTTACCATTTAACAACTTCTTATATATTTTCCATATAACTTTTATCCTCTCTTAGTTTGCTTTTATATTCTAGTCATCATTTCTTTGTGGTAAAGCAGCTCATTAGTGTGTCATCATACCTTTTATTTAAAATTTAATTTTGGATGACCAGTTATTTCAAGTAATTAAGCATACTTGAATATACAACGCTACAAAGTTATTTTTATAACTTTTTATAAAAGTAATTTTATAGAAATTTATTAAAATTTGTAGTATATTACCTCGTGATTAGATTCTTTTTTTGAACTTGTATTTCTTTCACCGAATCCTATTTTAGATACAATTGACATATTTGATTTATAATCTTTGCGCAGGGCCATGTTAATCTTCTCTGTATCGCTCCAATTTCAGTATATGTGCTGCTGAAGCAAGCATGACATATTTGATTTATTATGATTATATATTCTATACACTTCCACTTAGACCATTTTTTTACTGTTATTAACTTTGTTATTGTTAACAGGGATATAGTCTTATATCATATAAATATACTATTCTCACAAAACATTTTTCTATATTTTGAGCATTAACTCAAAAATATTAAATCAAATCAATTTAGATTGACATTTTCTCTTTTTTTTTTTTTTTGGTTTTTGGGTCACACCCGGCAGTGATCAGGGGTTACTCCTGGCTTCGTGCTCAGAAATTGCTCCTGGCAGGCACGGGGGACCATATGGGGCACCGGGATTCAAACCGATGACCCTTTGCATGAAAGGCAAACACCTTACCTCCATGCTATCTCCCGGGCCCCTAGATTGACATTTTCTACATAATTGCTATGCTATTCACAAAAGCGTGAATATTTCATTCTTTCTACATATGTTGCATAGTTTTATGCTACAAGAATTCATTGTCCTCATTCATTAATTATTCAATTTATGTTATTTATATTTTTATTTTTATTGTTATTTATTTTAGCAATGGTAGTCTCTTTGAGCTCTGTTCAGTTGACAGATCTGCAACTTTCTTTGAATAAGTCTTCACAAATGCATCAGCCTTTAATAGAATTAATGTATTGCCCTATACTGGAAATCATCTATTCAAAAGTCTTGGCTTTTCTTATTACAGTAGTATTTATAAACTGAGATAGATGTTAATTGACTTTAGAGCGATGTTAAGCATCAGGTCTCCAGGTTCTCCCCTTGCTCATTGTACATTCATATACATAGATACATTATATAATACGTATTCAAATTCACACATCCATGCCACAAAAATTTGTTATATTTTTCCTTATGCTTATATTCACACCATTGAAACTGATACAATTGATCTACAATAAATTTATCCCTATGGTAATTGTAAACTATAAATCTATATATCTTATTAATTTATAAAATGATTACTGATACCAGCTTGTTACTGACATTGTCCTCATCAAACTCCATTAACCCCCATACATATACTTTCTTGACTTTTCAGTATAGCAACTGCTCATCAATACATGACTAAATTTACTTATCTTCAACTGAAAAGCTGAGAAATAAAAAGCAAATGATTTATTTTTATAAAGTTAAATATTTTATCTGTCAAATGAATTAAATATTACATGCCGGGGCCCAGGAGATAGCATGGAGGTAAGGCGTTTGCCTTTCATGCAAAAGGTCATCGGTTCGAATCCCGGTGCCCCATATGGTCCCCCGTGCCTGCCAGGAGCAATTTCTGAGCACGAAGCCAGGAGTAACCCCTGAGCACTGCCGGTGTGACCCCAAAAAAAAAAACAAAAACCAAAAAAAAAATATATTACATGCCTCCAGTCTCTCTAAATTATGAGTAAAAGTGATTCCCATAATATAATTGCTGCTTCTTCTGTAGAAATTTCATTTGACAAAATTTATTTGAGAATTTCATTATGAGATTAGATTAGGTATGATATTCAGTAAGTACTAAAAATTTTTCTATTTTTTCAATTTTGTACATGTAATTGAACAAAATAATTTTATAGCATTAAAATAATTTTGAAAAATGTTATGGGTATCTTTAGAGGGATGGCATTAAATCAGTACAATGCTTTGGGGACTATTGCCATTTTAATGATGTTAATCCTGCCAATCCATGAGCAGAGTATGTGTCTCAATTTTCATGTGTCCTCTTTTATTTAACTTTTTTTTGTTTTGTTTTGTTTTTAGGTCACATCCGGAAGTGCACAGGGGTTACTTCTGGCTCTATGCTCAGAAATCACTCACAGCAGGCTCAGGGGACCTGGGATGCTGGGATTTGAACCACCTTCTTTCTCCATGCAAGGCAAATACCCTACCTCCATGTTATCTCTCCGTCCCCCTCTTTTATTTCTTCAAGCATGGATTTGTAGTTTTATTTGTATAGTTCCTTCACCACTTAATTAAGTTGACCCCAAGATATTTGAGTTTGTGGGGCACTAATATGAATGGGATTTTTTATAGTGTTCATTTCTCTCCATTATTATTTATGTATAAGAAGGCCATTAATTTTTGCGTGTTAATTTTGTAGTCTGCCACTTTGCTATATAAAACTATTGTTTCTAGAAGATTTTTGGCAGAATCTTTAGGGTTTTATAAATATATTATCATGTCATCTGCAAACAGTGAGAGCTTGACTTTCTTCTTTACCTATCTGGATGCTTTTAATATATTTTTCTTGCCTAATTGATATGGTAATACTTACAGCACTATGTTGAATAGGAGTGGTAAGAGAAATCATCCTTGTCTTGTACCAGATTTAAGGAGAAAGGCTTTTAGTTTATTTTCATTGAGATTAATATTACCAATGGCTTGTGATAGATGGCCTTCACTATATTGAGAAAAGTTCCTTTCATTCCCAACTTGATGAGGGTTTTCTTTTATCAGGAATGGGTGTTGGACCTTATCAAATGTTTTCTCTGCATCTATTGATATGATCATATGATTTTTGTTTTTCTTTTTGTTGATATGGTGTATTATGTTGATTGATTTACAGATGTCAAACCATTCTTGCATTCCTGGGATAAAACCTACTTGGTCATGGCACATGACATTTTTCATGATGCATTGAATTCTATTTGCCAGGATTTTGTTGAGAATCTTTGCATCTGTGTTCATTAGCAATATTAATCTGTAATTTTCTTTATTGACAGTTTTTCTGACTGGTTTTATTGATGTTATTTTCATAAAATCTGTTTGGAAGTGTTTCCGTTTCTTCAATTTTATGAAAGAGCCTGATAAAGATTTGTAGGAGTTCCTCTTGAAAGGTTTGAATGAATTCATTATAGTGAAGCCAAGGGGCCTGGACTTTTGTATTTAGCAAGATTCTGATCACTCCAGAAATTCATTTTGAACAATAAATACCCACAAATAGCTAAAGCAATCTTTGGAAAAAAGAACATCGGAGGCATTACTTTCCCCAATTTTGGGGGGGGGTGTTTGGGACACACTGGCAGTGCTCAGGGGTTACTCCTGGCTGTCTGCTCATAAATAGTTCCTGGCAGGCACAGGGGACCATTTGGGACACCAGGATTCGAACCAACCACCTTTGGTCCTGGATCAGCTGTTTGCAAGGCAAACGCCACTGTGCTATCTCTCCAGGCCCCAACTTTCCCCAATTTTAAACTGTACTACAAAGAAATAGTTATCAAAACAGCATGGTATTGGAATAAAGACAAATTTTCAGATCAGTGGAATAGATTGGAGTATTCATAGAATGTTCCCCAGACACACAATCAAATAATCTTTGATAAAGGAGCAAGAAATCCATAATGGAGTAAGGAAAGCCTTTTTAACAAGTATTGTTGACGCAACTGGTTAGCCACATGCAAGAAAGTGAACTCAGACCCCCATCTAACACCATGCACAAAGATCAAACCAAAATGATTTAAAGATCTTGATATAAGAAATATAGAACAATATATGTGAAACACTCCATGACATTGAGACTAAAGGTATCTTCAATAAGGAAACAGCACTCTCCAAACAAGTGGAGGGAGAGATAAACAGATGGGACTATATTAAGCTGAGAAGTTTGCACCTCAATGGAAATAGTGCCTAAGATATAAAAAACCACCCACAGAATGGGAGAAACTATTCACCCACTACCCATCAGAAAAGGGGCTATTATCAAAATGATACAAGGTGCTGATTTTAATAATAAATAATAATAAATTATAATAGAAAACCTTAATAAGAACATCAAAAAATATCAAAAATTTCCCATCCAAAAATGGGACGAAATGAACAGACAAGTTCCTCAAAGAAGAAATACAAATGGCCAAAAGGCACATGAAAAAATGTTCCACGTCACTAATAATCAGGGAGATGCAAATCAAGACTACAATGTGGTACCATCTCACACCACAGAGATTGGCACATATCACAATGAACAAGAACAATCAGTGATGGCAGGGATGTGAAGATAAAGGCACTCTTATTCACTGCTCATGGGAATGCCGTCTAGTCCAACCTCTATGGAAAGCGATATGGAGATTCCTCCAAGAACTGGAAATTGAACTACATATGATACAGCTATTCCACTCATAGGTATATACCATAGGAACACAAAACACAATACGAAAATCTCTTCCTCACACCTATATTCATTGCAGTGCTATTTACAATAGCCAGATTCTGGAATCAACCAAGATGCCCTTCAGCAGATGAATGACTAAAGAAACTTTGGTGTATATATAAATATATATATATATATATGTATATATATATATATACAATGATATATTATGCTGCCATAAGGAAAGATTAAGTCATGAAATTTTTTATACCTGGATATATATGGAATCTATTATGTTGAGTGAATTAAGTAAGAGGGAGAGAGATAGACACAGAATAGTCTCATTCATCTATGGGTTTGAGAAAAATTAATACACTATTGTAATAAGGCCCAGAGACAGTAATAGTTAAGGGCTGGAAAAGCCAGAAGGACTGGTTCAAAATTTGAAGCTCACCATAAAGAGTGGTCAACACTGTTAAGAAAATAACCACATTTACAACTAGAATGACAATATTAAAGAATGAGAAAAGTAGAATGCCTGTAATGAATACAGGCAGGGGCGGAGAGGAGGAGGACATTGGTGGTGGGAATGTTATACTGGTGAAAGGGGGGGTTTATTCGGTTTATGACTGAAACCTAACTACAAACATGCTTCTTATCATGGTGCTTAAATAAATATTTATATAAAAATAAAAATAAATTAAAATATTTTTGTACTAGTCATACCCCTCAAAATTAAATTATCTCTCTTATGCAAGACTCTTTTGTAAATATATCTTAAAACTTCCATCTAATTTCAGTGAATCAAAGACTTAATTTTTTCTCCTGTATAAATAAGTCCTTCTTATTAAAATATAATGTGATAAAACTCACTATAAATGACAAAGACATAAAATGCTTGACCTTTAAAATCTGATGCTTTCAGTTCTATACTCTCTTCTTGATTGTTGCAACAGATGCTTCCAATCAGTAGACAATATATGAGGTTAAAGGTTATTACTTATGTCATATAGATAACAAATCCATTGATGTTTTTTAGCTAGTGTAAGAAGACATTAGTGTTAGTGAGTCTGACTTAGCTGAAAATTTTGTAAAAAATAGATAAACCTTTCATGATGATAAATTCTTTTTTACTGGCTTTGAAAATTAGGCTATTGTTTTTTTGAGTAAGTCAGAAGAGTGAACAATATAGTAAATAACTGATAACAACTTTTAAAAGAAGAGTGTGGTTCCAGTTGAAAGTCCTAATGAAATTTATGACTTCATTTCTAGAGTAGCAGAAAATGGACTTTTGCAACAAACAGAGAATATTAAGAGATGGTATTCCCAATGTATTCTTTGAATGAAAATTCAGTTTGTTTAAATATATTGCTTCTTAAGGGAGTATGAACTAGTAAATATATATTATTTTAGGCTCATATATATGATGATTTGTTAGGGAGTAATTGAAAACTGATATATATATATATATATATATATATATGTTTCTTTTAGTTTTGATTATCAAGTAACATTTCCATTCATTAGAAGTTAATCTTGGGGCCCGGGAGACAGCATGGAGGTTACTAAGGCGTTTACCTTTCATGCAAAAGGTCATCGATTCGAATCCCGGTGCCCCATATGGTCCCCCGTGCCTGCCAGGAGCAATTTCTGAGCATGGAGCCAGGAGTAACCCCTGAGCACTGCCGGGTGTGACCCAAAAACAAACAAAACACACACACACACACACACACACACACACACACAAAAGAAGTTAATCTTATTCAGACTTGAACAATAAAGAAAAGAATTGAAAATCATATTGGTGACTAGAAAAAAATTTGGTTGTGTATCTGACAAAAACACAAAATAAAAAGAAACTCCATAGCATAATAAGAATGCTTTTGAATCCCTTGTCCCACCCATATTATTCATAATTTAAAGGGAAATTTTAGAAATGCTTTGCTTTTCTTCATTCTACAAGTTGTTATTAGTTTGGTAATTCTCTCTTTATGCTGCGACCCTGGTGTAAAAATGCTATCAAAACAAAATAAAATAGTGAGAGTAGATAAAAATAACATAAATATTTCAGTGATTGACTATAATGTAATTATCTTAGATAAGAACAGCCTTGATTAACTTATATATGACATAATTTCACTTGTTCATGTTTATAGATTTTCTAACTATATACTTGCACTATATTCAGAAAATCCAGGTACTCTCTTTCTTGTCAACAAAATTGATGCATATATGTCAAACTAGTTCACAATATCTATAAAAATTTTTTACAAACACATTTATATGATATATCAGTGACATTCTTTGTGTGAAATTAACTCAAGATTAATAGTAATCTGGAGTATAAAATGGCGATATTGGAAACTTCAATAGTCTTGGTAGAGAATCTCTTAAAATGAATTAAAGAATCTCTTTAAATGAATTCCCTTGGAATTTGCAAAGTGTTTACCAGAACTGAATACAAAAGATGAGCTTTTTCTGATATTTTTTATCACCCCCAAAAAGTCTATATAGTTTCACATACTTCAACCAAACTTCCTCCAGTATTAATTTCACTGATTTTAATTTTTAAAGTACCGGTAGATTATTTACACAGTCATCCCTATTATTTTTAAAAAATTAATAGTCCTACTTTTCATATTAGAATGACTAGACTTTCTTGAACTTTAAATACATAATAGAGAAAATATCTTCTACTGAGGCCAAAGAGATAGCATGGAGGTAAGGCATTTGCCTTGCATGCAGAAGGACAGTGGTTCGAATCCCGAATCCCATCTGGTCCCCGTGTCTGCCAGGAGCGATTTCTGAGTGTAGAGCCAGGAGTAACTTCTCAGCGTTGCTGGGTGTGATCCAAAAACCAAAAAAAAAAAAAAAAAAAAAAAAAAAAAATTCTTACTAAATGATTAGAGAAGAGTGAAGTTGAACAACCATCTTCCCAATTTATCACATTCAGAGTACATTTTTGAAAAGTTGTCAGATTTCTTGATTTTAAATAAAAAAATATCCAACTAGATATTCGCTATCCATGATAAAAGCATATTTTATCCAATGATCTGAGGAAATACGTAGAGAAACTTAAGAAACCTTGTTTACTTATTAATTAGAATCTTTGTTATAAATCTCATAAAATGGGATCATTTAGTGTATGATATTTTAATTGTTTTTAAAAATATAAATTTATTTTTACCCTCAGAAAGCAAATGGCATAAGCTTCAAATCCATGGAAGTAATTCTCAAATGCATTACCAGTACTGGTCAAACCATCACACATCTGCTGTCCTGTTAGAAATACTAATTTTTTTTTTTTTTTGGTTTTTGGGCCACACCCGGTGACACTCAGGGGTTACTCCTGGCTATGCACTCAGAAGTCGCTCCTGGCTTGGGGGACCATATGGGAAACCGGGGGATCGTACCGCGTTCCGTCCTAGGCCCCCAGAAATGTTAATTTTTATACGACATTCCAGACTACTGAATCAAAAACTCTGAAGTAAGGCCCAGTGATTCATTTTAACATACCCACATAGGAGTTGATTTAATACATACTGAGGTATGATTTCCATTACTTTCTTTTTTCCATTTATGATTTGAGTGAGTAAAATGTTACCTTATTTCATTGTAAAGAATATTTTAAAGAGGATATTCAGGACTACTTCACAAATGACATGGGAATAAAATTTCTCTCTGTTTATTTTTTAAAATGGTTAGTGAGAGCAATATAAAAGAACAATGTTTAACAGCTTTTCAAGACTTTACTCAAGTAAATTGGCTCTTAAATCAAAGATTTTTAACTGATAGGAAAAATATAGATATTTTTTCATCTCTAGTATGTCAACCTGATAGTTTATAGCCCAAGAATTTTCTTTTCAAATGAACATCCAAGAAAATATGTGTGAAACATTAACATCTGTTCTGAAGTAATTTGTCAACATAGCCATACTCAGATGAGGTGAAACTTGTAAATGCCTATTTAAGCCACTTAAGTTTTCAGGTGTTAGTAAGAAATGATAAATATTTGACTTCCAAACACAAGTGAATGTAATAGTGTATTACAGCTTATAATTTTAAACAATTGGTTATATAATATAGCAAAGCAATAAAACTGGAGAAAAGGGGTATTATTATCTCTACTGCATGATAAAATTTAACCTGGCTAAGTTTAGCTCAAGTGGCTAAAAGACCAGAGTAGCTATTTTATGTCATTTTTATGGTTGATTCAGGAATAAAACCTATTTAATAATTGTATTTGATTTTTAAAACAAAATTTTAAAACAGAATTAAGTAACTAACATCTTATTAAGTAATATTAGTACTTAAAATTTTAATGTTCCTACTTAAAACTAAAATAAAACAAAAATATTTTCCATTTAACTAGACTAGACATATTTAGTTAAAACCTGGTTCCAATATACTTACAATTTCATATATCTTAAAATATCAACTCATTCTACTGAGAAAATAATTCTGGTACATAATGTATAAATCTCATTTTTTAATAATTTTTATTCAAAATTGCCCCCTTGCCCAATTCTGCAAGTTTATTGCTAATTTAAAAATAGACCTATAGGGGCCGGCGAGGTGGTGCTAGAGGTAAGATGTCTGCCTTGCAAGCGCTAGTCAAGGAAAGATTGCCACTGCAGTTAGATCCCCCAGCATCCCATATGGTCCCCCCCAAGCCAGGGGCTATTTCTGAGCGCTTAGCCAGGAGTAACCCCTGAGCATAAAACGCACGTTGCCCGAAAAACAAGCAAACAAACAAACAAAATAGACCTATAGAATCAGATAGCATAAAGAATATTTTTGTTTGTGTTTTGGTGGGGGGGGACACACCGAATGATGCTCAGGGGTTACTCCTAGTTATGCATTCAGAAATTGCTACTGGCTTGGAAGACTATGGGATGCCAGGAGATCAACCCACTGTCTGTCCTAGGCTAGCACGCACAAGTCAGATGCCTTACAGCTTTCACCGCTGCTCCAGCCCCGCATAAAGGCATTTTTATACTTTAGTGATATGTGATTTTAACGTTAAAATGTCTATTTTGCTTTTAAATTACTCATAATTAAAAATGTATACTAAGTTCTTATTAATCTTTCCTTTTATGTTTATTACTATATTTTCTCAACAATACTTACTATTTTTCTCTTTAAATTTTTGAAAATTCATACACAGAAATAATAAACTTGATAGTTTTACTAGATATAATCTTATTTTCAAGATAACAGCGATGATGAAGTATGTTTGAACTCATAAATCTCAGATATCATTTCTACATAAATTGGTCAGCAAAAATTTCAGAGGGACTAACATTCTATATACTATCCTATGTATATGATACATGCTCAGTGATGACATGAGACTCTGAGTGTACATTAGCTAGTAAAACTAGAAGAAAGCTTCATATATAGATATTTTATTTGTTTACTGAGGTTTTGGTAGCAAGCAGTATTTGCACACGATAAGGCAAACTAGCAATTTATGTCCATTAATCTTTCAGTGGTAGCCTCCTTCCAGACTTATTTTCTGCCTTTGTTCTACTGCTTTGTCTCATAGGCTTATACTTTAACCTTCCCTTCTCTCTCAATTTTAATCTCTGGGCCCTTATATATCCTACATCCCAAAGGAGATCATGTAGTACCATCTGAGAAATTCTGGAATAAGAATAAATAGAAAGGTTACTTTGGACAAGTTTGTGAATAGAAGATCTGACTAGCATCTGTAGATGTCAGTACTGTTGGCTTTAAGTACAAGTGGTTCTCTTTATGGTGACAGTCAAAAGTTATTTACTGATATTTGAAATTTAGATGAGTCTTTGTGAGTTGCTTTGAAAATGCTAAAAATATAAATAAATAGAAGTAACTCAAGTTTCAAAAGTCTGAGTGATTCTGGATATTTTTTATTTCAATATTCTATGACATATGTAAGTATTTTTATTATCTTTGTTCCAGAGTATTTATATTGCAGATCAAAGCAAGAGCTGGCCAGGGAAAATGTAATATAATGAAAAAAATATGCATACATATACATGAATATATAATTATTATGTTATAATGTAATTATAATTAAATATATACACCAATACATAATCCTTGAGTCAAATTTGAGAAATACCATGAGTTTATTAAGAACATATCTTATCTTTTTATAACATGTGGGTAACAGAAGACTATGGAACAAATATAGAAGAATATAGTATTCCTTAGAACTTTGGTGACTAATAATAGAAAATAAAATTCCAGTAATAATTGAATTTGAAAATGTATCAGAAAGGATTTGATATGTCAAATATTCATCAACACTTAATCCTAACTCCTAGAACCAAAACTTAAATTCCCTGAAAAGGTAAAACCATTGGTTTTCCAGGTAAGCATACATTAATATTTTGAATATGTTGATATGTAAAAAGTGAGATGCTAAACTTTTTACATAAATTTTTACATTTACAAATGTCAATCAAGAAATAAATTATTCTTATTTATAATTCTATGGACATAAAATTTTGGAACAGCTAAAATCTTGCCTCAAAGTGACACAGCTGCTAAGTAACAGAGCCACAATGACAGCTCAGATCTGTTAGATGCCAATGCCATTGCTCTTTATAGCCTTCATTAATCACCTCTCACCTGGATTGCTGGAACAGTAGTGTAACTTCTGGCTCTCCTTTGTTTCAAGTCTTATCATCACGTATTCTTGATGTGGAAATGAAAAAATAAGACCTTGGGAAGTCGTTTATGAAAACTGTTACTTCTAACTTCCACTTTCTTCTTATGTCCTATAGGATATTCAAGGAAAGTCTCAGTCCATATTTTTTTCTTACTACTGTATTCCTTTCCAATGCTATCCTATAATAAACTATGTTAGTTCTATCTTGTTACTGTTAGTGATCTTCCTTGATTTGGATGTTTTTCTGTAGAAAAAGTCCTCCAGAACCCAATTCTCTCTACACTTACATGCAAGTATCACCTAATAAGACAATATGTATACATCTATTATCAAAACCAGTGTGATAAAGTGATCCATGAAAATGTTTGCAATCATTTAATCTGAGTTAAATAGTCCTATTCTCTCAGAGTAAAATATGCAGTGAATTATTATTGTAATATAATACTTCGAGTCCATTAGTTTTGGAATCACAAAATCAGGTTGTGTATATAAATTTACCACTTTCTATGAAATATACTCTGACAAGTTACTTAACTTCTTAAAATATCAGTTTTATATTTCTTAAAACAATATAGAAATTCTTAGATTTTTATGTTATTATGCTTTAATTTATGAGTATATTAAATAATGTGTTTAATATAGTGCTTTAGTTAAAATTTTAAATGTTTGTTTATATTCTTATTTAATTTACCATGATAAATATATAATATTTCAATATCAGTTTAAACTAAGTATTCATCTCTGTGTTGTTTTTATTCCATTAACTGTACTGAAAGCATTATAAATGCAAATGTAGTCTATTTTCACAGAAATACACCCCCATCTTGGATTTCTTAAAATATCAGAAGAAATATATAAAAGATATCGATGGTTTTTTTGAAATTCTACTTCATTCTATTTCTTAAAAATGTATGTGTGAAATTTGATAACCAGGCAAAAATAAGCAATGTTGAGATCATTAAAAACCTTCTAAATAATTTTCAAATGATCAGTGAGGTTATAAAGATGGTCTGAGATTGAGAAGGAGGGAAAAATCAGACTCTTATGGAATGAAGAATTAGAAATATTTCTAAGAGCAACAAGCCAAGGAATCAATGATGGAGAAATATCAGACATGCTGAGAAGTGGTCAGGGCCAGGTTGCAGCTGATTTTATAAACATAATGAAGGCAAGATCTACTTGGCTACTTTTCTTTCTTCAGCACAGATGCAGACATTAAAGAAGTGGTGCTCATGTGGATCTTATGAAGGAATTCTTCAAGGACAACACTGCCATAATAAAAACTTTGGAAGTAGATCAATAAGGTTCAAAGCATTAGTATCATATTAATTTTGTAATAATATGTTTTTAAAATCTTTTAATGTTGTAATGACAGAAGTACAACTTCTGGGAGTAGCTTATATGTATAATTTATAAGCTCTCTCGCTCCTGTCTCTCTCTCAACATATATACATATATATACACATATAAATATATATCTTTTCATAGAGTCCAATTGACTAATGGAGTATTGCTTTAAATGTGCAGTATTTCTTCTTTCGAGCTATGAAATTTCTAATTTCTATTACAAAGCTCATTCAGAACAAAAGTTATGTAATTTAAAATAACTAAAAACAATGCAGGTGTCCAACTCTCTTCCCTTGCTTATCTAAGTTGAGAATATTCAATTAGAGTATAGAAAATGGTATATGAAAAATTATCACTTGAAATATTTTTTGTGGGGCCGGGTGATGGCGCTGGAGGTAAGGTGCCTGCGCTAACCTAGGGGACCGCGGTTGGATCCCCCAGTTCCCCATATGGTCCCCCGTGCCTGCCAGGAGCGACTTCTGAGCGAATAGCCAGGAGTAACCCCTGAGCGTCACCGGGTGTGGCCCAAAAACAAAACAAAAAAAAGAAATATTTTTGTTTGTTTGTTTGAATATTTGCTATTACCACCAAGATCTGCGCCTGTGTTGGCTCCACCCAGACCTGCTCCCTAGGCTTCAAGGCTCACTGCAGCCATCCTCACCTTGGCATAGTGTCTGGTGAGGTGAGGGGGAGGTGAAAGTTTTTTTGAAAGTTTCGAGAGCTACCAGAAAATTGAATTCAATTAGTTGAGAAAGTTAACTTAAATAAGCATACATTGTTGGGTATGGTTAAAACTAAAAAAGCTCCACAATAAATTAGGATAGTCATACCTTTTCCCTCCTGAATTTGTTTTAATTTATATGACAATAAAAAGTGGAAGTTTTAAAAAAAAGAAAATAACAAAGAAGAAGGATTAAGAGAAGAAAGCAATGTAAATAGAGCCTTAAATTGAGGCATGCATATTAAGTATGTAAGGGAAAAAAGTTGCTTTTTTTT
>PVKC010005346.1:0-33325 GCA_004027635.1 Crocidura indochinensis | reverse complement strand
GCCTTATCTTTTCTCCTCTATTGTTTTACACTTTTTAATA
The DNA here is from genome assembly GCA_004027635.1 of Crocidura indochinensis. NCBI lineage: Eukaryota > Metazoa > Chordata > Mammalia > Eulipotyphla > Soricidae > Crocidura > Crocidura indochinensis. The sequence continues at coordinate 33,285 of PVKC010005346.1, read as the reverse complement.
GCTCTTCTGTGTGCCACGCGGTCGCTCCAGGAGTCAGGATTCTGTTCCTAGACTCTGTCAGTGTGCGCCCTGTGTGCAGCCCCAGCAGCCGGCTCCACACAGCTCCAGTCGGGTCATGTGGTATGGGGGAGTGGGGTGTGACTTTTCAGTTTTAAAAATATATATATATATAAAATCAAAAAGAAAAGAAAAGATAAGGCCTCCCAATTCTTACCACAGGCTGTGTTCTTTACACTGACTCTATAGAAAGAAGAGGTACAATAAATGTACCCCATATACCCCTCAACCAAGGGCCTTTGCCTGATCTGTATTGTGAATTGGGGGACAAAAAAAGTGTAAAGAGCCACATGTGGCTCGAGAGCAGCGGCTTGCCGACCACTGGTGTAGGCAAATTCTCTAAAAATGTTAAACATTAACTTGATATGAAATACCTTTGTGAAAATAATAGTAAATTTAAATTAGCTTGTAAGATTTTGTTGGGTCAATAATAATAATAATAATAATAATAAAATCAAGTAATTATAATTAACCAATTATTTCTCTTGGAGAAGTCACAGTTTAGTTAGGAATAGTTTTGTCAACTTTGTGCTCAAACAGCCTAGTTGGGAATCTGTCCTCTCTTGGAAACAGAGTAGGAGTATTTGGCCCTGGCTCAACTGCCAGCTGCTTTAGTTCCCCTGGTTAGTCTGTGACCTCCCAAGTGTGTACCCCACAAACAACATGTTGGTAGGTTTCTCATTCTGCCATTTCCTTCTGCCAGTGTTGCTGACAGACCAACTGTGAATTTCAGTCAAGTTGTCTATCAATTGTTACTGTCTCTCTCTCCCCAATAATTTTCTCTATGACACTTGACAAACTAGATCTAGGTGAGAAAGTTCCAAAGAAAGTCCAGGACTCTGTATGAGTAGCAATGCCTTGGAGGGTAAAAAAAGATCATGTACAAGAATCACTCAAGATAGGGCTTTATATATTTTCTAAAGCCTTTTTACTGTAAGGGGAGCTCCAGACTTCACTATATTATAGTCAAAATGTTGTTTCTTTGTGTCTTTTCTCTTACTTTAGCCTTTTGAAAATATACCAGAGATATGATTCTCACTTGCTCTCCCCCTTCTCTCTCACACACAGACTCTCATTCTCTCAGTATGGTTACTGATTGCTTTTCTTCTTTGGTTAATTATTTACAGTTTCTGATTTGGATGAAAAAATAAACTGTTAATTATTAATCAGGTAATTGAAAAACACTAAATACAATGTTGAAAGACTATAAAAATGGGTTCTTGGTAACACAAAAACAGCTTAAGACTCCCACAGATTTATAGGAATGTACAATTCACAAATAAAAACATGAAAAAAAACAATATTATAAAATCCAAATACAGGTGGGAGATAGCTTTTGAAAGAAAGGAAATTCAGTTACATTCAACAACATAGATCAGCCTTGAGAGCATTATGTTAAGTGAAATAAGTCACACAGAGAGACAAACAGCATCATTCTACTTAGATAAAGTAACTCTAATTCATACAGACAGAATATAGAATGATGGTCATTGGAAAATAGGTTACTGTGAATGAGTTTGGAGCTCCTGCTTTGCAACATAAATGATCTGGATTTCTGTTGCCCAACTAGGTGAATTTATAGAGAATGCTGTTAAATTTTATAATAAATAATCAAAATGGTAATGTTTATATTAGCTATTTTACTCTAAGAATACATTATAGGCAATAAGAAGAAACGAAAAACAAAATGTGTACAACCTATAAATTTTTAGGAGGGCCTACCAAACTCTGCTCTAAAGGTCTGAGCTTTTTGCTGTCATTCTGGACCTGAGAATGAGGTAGCGCTCATGTCCCGTGCTGCTGGGGATTACTTGGGCCACAATTAGCAGTGCTTTAGAGACACCAGATCTACACCTGGTGATATGTGGGGTAGTTATGACATACCTTGGACTGATTTAGGGTTGTCTAAATTCAAAGCCTTCACCTTCAGTCCTGTTCTAACTCTTGTGATGAGAATTAATCTTTTGTACCTTCATATTTATAATATGATATTCTTGAGTATAGCACATCTGTATATTATGCACCAAAATTTTAATATTATAATTAAGCTGGATGTCTTGACCATCTTTACATCACTTGACTTCCTATCTTTGGCAACTACCAATGACACTCAGTATTTTTGAATTCACCTTTTTTGGATTCTACATATTGGTGAGTTCATATAATGCCTTTATCTAACATATCACTAAGCTTAATGATATAAAAGTTTATTACTAGTTTGACTATTATTACTATTATTATTGTTATTAGTTTTTGGGCCACACACTGTTACACTCAGGGTTTACTCCTGCCTATGCGCTCAGAAATCATTTCTGGCTAGGGGGACCATATGGGATGCTGGGGATCAAACCGAGGTTCATCCTAGGTCAGCTGTGTGCATGGCAAATGCCATACTGCTATGCTATCTCTCCAGCCACTAGTATGACTATTATTATTGAAGATGACAAGATTTCCTGATTTTATATATATTTCAATAGTATTAACATATATAAATAATTATCCATAGTATATCATGTATATATGCATATATACATACATAAAAATAGCCTTTATTTTTTCATCTGATAGACACTATCCATACTTAGTGAACACAGATTGTTTCCAAGTTTTGACTCTGATAAATGATTCTGCAATGAGGATGGAGTGTAAGTATCTTTCTGGAAGAGTGAGTTCATTTAATCTGGATACATATCTAGAAGATAAAATTTTTTATATAAATCTTTATTTAAGCATCATAGTTACAAGCATGTTTGTAGTTAGTTTTCAGTCATAAACAGAATATCCCCCTTCACCAGTGCAACATTCTCATCACCAATTTTTGAATAATATGGTGGTTATTTTTAATTTTTGAGGAAGCTTCTTATTACTTTCCACAATGACTATACTACTTTGTAGATAAACCAGTGCTTCTCAAATATTGGAGCGCGCCCCCAGTTGTTGTTTTAATGTAAAATAAAGAGTCCTAGAGTTGGTAGGGGGAGATGGTGAGGCCTTTCTAGGCTCAACCCGGCTCCCGCAGTCCCTATGGTCTGGCGGGTCTGAAGGTTGCTGAGTGAGGGCGGAGAGATTCACAAAGCAGTCAGATAAAGTTCCAGGAGTCAGTCAGCTTTATTTCACGGTTTCTACCGCCATGTACAACTCCTCACATGGCCTCGCTACTAAAAGCCTTTTCCTAGCAGCTTCTTCTCTACCCCTTCCAGCTCTCTGGGCATCTGTCTCCGTTTCAGCTGCTTTTTACCAGGCTTCCTAACTGGCTTCCAGGCTGACTAACTCCCTTTGGTGATCCTACTGCTGCTGCTTCTTCGATGATGCAAACACTGTCATAATAAACCAAGCCCCTTGCTATGTCTCTGTATGTCTCTGGAGCTGAGAGTTGCTGTGTCCTGTTTCAAACCCCGCTTCGAAAAGCTATGCATTGCAAAACGTGCTCATTGTAGCCATGAATCCAGACATCACCTTTGATTAAAAAACCAGCTCAAATTATTTTATATATTTTTGTTTTTCAGGTTAAATTTTTTTTTAATAAAGATACTATTTACAGTTGCGCGGGGTGTGTGAAAAATGTTTTCTTCTTCCTAGGGGGGCATAACAGAAAATAATTGAGAAGCACTGATATAAACCAACAATTACTAAAGGTCTCTCTCTTGCCAACATTTATGAATTTATGTATTTTTTAAAATAGCTAGTATAACAGGTATGATTTCCTTTGGATTTGTTTTGTATTTTTATGCAGTGATTTCCTGATGATAAATGATGTGGAACACCTTTTAATATATGTTGTTTTGTGTATGTGTGTATATACATATATATACATATATATATGTATATATATGTATATATATATACTTCTGTCATTCCAAAGGTTAAAAGTCATTTCTATTTTAGAACTTTTGACGGTCATCTCATTTTTTTTTACCCTAATTTTCTGATGGTTTGATTACACACTTAAACTATCACTAAAGGAAAAATTTCAGAAATTACATTGAGTTTAGGACAGATTTTGATGAAAAGATTTAGGACAGATTTTGATGAATATGGAAGTAAAGGAAGTTATAGAAAACTGTGGGGAATAGAATAAAAGTTTGGGAAGTAGGACTAAATGAACATTATGTGGAAAGCATAAATATAATACACTGGTCTGAATACAGAAATGAGAAGAGACTGTGAAAAGACAAAAAGGAATAGCTGAGAAGATTGATCTGGTGCATATGATCTAATCCAGAAGTGGTATGCAATATCTGTAATAGATTATTCAATTAGAGGTAGTAGAACTTGAAAGCAGAGGCCTAGATTTCATCAGGAATTGAGCTAGATAATAAAGATTATGCCAAAATCCAGAGAAATGCCAAATGAGCAGGAATAAAAAGAACTTAGGGCTTTATAATAATTTCTGTCCAAAATGAAGTGAGATTTTCATGTTTGCCTATGGCAATCCTTTTCATTTTGTTTTAAATTGTGTTTTTAAAAGAAAGAATGCTTGTCTAATTTCTAGCAGGATGATTAGGATTTGCATCAGATATGCAGCTGTTACTTGACACAGAATTTTCTTATTCTCTGAAAACTTCAGGATATTCTTTGCATGTATTTTTATTAGGTGTTTAGATAATATATATCTCACTACTGTCAACTTTCTTGTTTTACATTTTAAAGGAAATATTGTAGTTCAATTTTTATATAATCCCAATTTAAGGGATGCTAAAATAGCAGCTACATTAAAAACAGTGAAACAATAATAAAATATAAATTAAAGAATTAAAAATTCCAAATGACTCATATTTCTAGAGAGGTAGAATGTGTTTTTTTCCACCATGGGAAGACACAAATTATTAAAGTAGAGAATATTTAAAAAATTGCCTGGGGACAGAGGAGGGGTTTTAGAACTTTGATGGTAGTAATATTGAAAGTCTAAAACATAAATATTCGTACAACTATAAACTATGTTACTTTAATGAAATATAAAGGACTCAGATCATAATTGTTTTTTAAGAAAACAGATTTATTCCTTCACTTTGTCCTCTGTCACATTTTGGTATCTGACTCAAAACTTTCAAGGAACTGGACACACTAGTGTAAGTCAGATATGAATGAGTTGCCAATTCATGCTAGGATATTGTTTGGGGTGAAAGACTTAGCATAATGAATTAGAAGAAAAGGGAAGAAAGGGAAGAAACGAAGAAATACCAGGGAAATATTTTCTATTGAAAAATGGTGAACTTCAGAAGGTTCCTTAGCTAAGGAGAGTAATGCTCAAGAAAGAGCTTAGAGAATAAGTGACTAAGAAAGAAAGACATCTGTCTGCCTGTGTTTCTGAATACCTGAAGGTCTCCTCAGAGGCCTAGGGAGCACACTCCCAAGAAACTGCATTTTGAAGCTGCCCAGTGAGTAAATTCTGGCTGTGGGGGTTGCCATCCAATAAGCTGAGCTCTCTGGCCTGTGGAGACTCTGTCCTGCTGTGCCTTTGTTCACTCTGAGGACTTCAAGGGAAACTTCTCCTGTGCCTGTCTGCCTGTGTTTCTGAATACCTGAAGGTCTCCTCAGTGGCCTAGGGAGCACACCCCCAAAAAACTGTCAACTAGAGGCAGTAGAAAAGCTCAGTCGCTTCGCTTCTCGGCCACGCACTCTTTCTAACCAATGAACCGCACCACAACATGCAGGAAAATCCATACTACCAGTGTGACAATGGGGAAACCTCGTAGGCAAACATCATGCACAGAGAATGAAGAAGAAAGCTCGGATGACCTAATAAATTCCAACCACCTGATTGACCTTTTGGATAAGGAATTTAAAATAGCAATATGGAAGATGTTTGAAGAACTCAAAGAAAGCATAGATAATCTGAACAGAACACAAAGATAGAAGTCAGAAAACTCCAAACTGAAATAACAGATCTGAAAAACATGGTAGCTCAACTGAAAACCTCAACCTTGCCAGCAGGGTATCAGCAGCTGAGGAGAATCAGAGTACAGGAAGATGTGGTGCAGAAAAACTCAACACAACAGAAGAAATTTAAGGAAAAGAACCTTAAGACAAATGAACAGGCAATGGAAAAAGTACTCAAGGAATGCGAACAGATGAAAATAGAAGTCTTTGAAAAACTCAACAGAAACAACATAAGAATCATTGGAGTCCCAGAGACCCAGGTAGGAAGTCTCCAGGAAGAATCAATTGTCAAAGACATCATCAAAGAGATACTCCCAGAGTTAAAGATTACATGCAATCAAATCCTGCATGCCCGAAGAGTACTAGCTAAAAGAGACCCAAAGAAAAACACCCAAAGACATCTTTGTTACAATGACAAATTCCACAGATAGAGATAGAATACTGAAAGCAGCAAGATCAAAAAGGGAAGTTACATTCAAAGGAGCATCCCTAAGACTTACAGCAGACATGTCACAAGAAACTCTCAAGGCCAGAAGACAGTGGAGGGATATTTTGACAAGACTGAATGAAATGAATGCCTCACCGAGAGTACTGCACCCAGCCCAACTCACATTCAGGTTTGAAGGAAGAATACATAGCTTCATGGATAAACAACAGCTCAGAAACTTCACAGATGATAAACCAGCCTTGAAGGAAAAAACTGACAGGTCTACTCTAAGACAAGAGAGATCAACAAACACAGCAATCTTATCTACAAAGATGACATTAAATCCTATGACAATCATCTCCCTCAATGTCAATGGACTAAATTCACCAATTAAAAGACACAGAGTGGCAAAATGGGTCAAAAAAGATGAATCCAACCTTCTGCTTCCTACAAGAAACACATCTGAATAGTCAGAACAAACATTGACTCAAAATCAAAGGCTGGAGGAAAATCATCCAAGCAAACAACACCCTCAGAAATGCTGGGGTGGCCATATTAATATCTAATGACACCAACTTTATACTCAGAAAAGTGGTAAGGGACAAAGATGGACACTATGTATAATCAAGGGATATGTGCAACAGGAAAAAAATCAAATTATTAGGCATGTATGCACCCAATGAGAGACTACCATAATCATGAGAATGAATGAAGGAATTGGAAAGCCTGTCTGGAGTACAGGTGGGGGTGGGGTGGGGTGGAGGGAGATTTGGGATATTGGTGGTGAAAATGTTGCACTGGTGAAGGGGGTGCTCTTTACATGACTGAAACGCAATCACAATCATATATATAATCAATATGTTTAAATAAAGAAAAAATAAATAATAAAAAAGAAAGACTTCTCAAATATGTAATTTTCTTCAGAATTCATATGGATTGGAACAAAAGGCTTGAAATTGTAGTAAATAACTGATCAGTGCTTGCTTCGGCAGCACATATACTAAAATTAGAACAATAGAGATAAGCATGGCCCCTAGGATGACACTCAAATTCGTGAAGCATTCCACATTTAAAAAAACAAATTAATCAGTCCAATAATAAACTGGATAATTTGTGTATGCATTATTTATATGTATAGACTAAAAAGAAACTATATATGATATGTTTGTATAAAGAGACTGCTATACACACAATGGGGGTGGTGAAGTCACACCCTCACACCTATTAGCACCAAACTACTATTGGTTCTGTGCTCATGGGGTCATATGTGCTACCAGTGATCAAAGAGGTTCAATGCAGCAATGCAAGTACCAGTTATTATCTCTGTATTATCATTCCAGCCCAACAAAGTACATATAGATATACTGTATGCTATATACATATTCTGATAAAATATTTTCATTACTATTACCATGTAACAATTCTTTTGTAATATTTTATATTATTGACTACTGTTTAGCTTTTCTTGATGTTTATAATATAAAAATCCTATTTTTAGAGCAGGACAGAATGATCTGTGATATGAGGCCGGTAATTTGCCTTCTCTCTATAGCAATCGAATGTCACTTATCTTTCTGAGCTGGGATAAGATTTCAATATGAGAACCTTTAATAAGCCAGTCACATTAGGCATTAAAGACCTTAATTTAATTTATATCTTTCTTTTCTTCAATGATTATGTCTTTTTCTATAGTCAGTTAAGAAACATATATTAACCTATTTAATGTTTGTCCCACACCTTCTTTTTGATTATTGCTGCATTCAGAAGTGCTGCTCTTTTTTTTTAAATAATTTTTATTGTGACCAAAAGTCAATAACAAATCTTTCACAATAATATTTGAGGTACATAGTGACAATTAATCAGGGCCATTCCCACCAGCAGGGTTGTCCTCCCTCCATCCCTTTTCCCAGCATATGTCCCATATTTTCCTCCTTTGTCCCCAGAGTGCTAGTGTAACTGTTTCCCTTTGTGTATAGCTTGTTGTAGATGGGGTATCCATTCTGTTGTTGACTTTGGATTTGCTGTTTAATTCTGATAATGTTTTATTTCCACTCAATGTTCATATGGTTGTTTGGTCCTGGTACCATTTGTTTTTATTTCCCCCCTCAATTCATTAGGCAGAACAAGATGATTCAAGTTGTGTGGTTCTGCTCTGAGAAGACAAAAAAAAAAAAAAAAAAAAAAAAAAAAAAAAAAAAAAAAAAAAAAAAAAAAAAAAAAAAAAAAAAAAAAAAAAAAAAAAAAAAAAAGAAAAAAAGAAAAGCATAACATAAAAAACTAACAAGCAACAGTAAAAAATAAAAAAGACAGAAACTACTAAAAAAATAAAAAGCACCCAGCAACAACAACAAAACAAATCACCAAATAACACCAAATAATAACTACAAGAATGAAAAAGAAAGAAAAAAGAAGGAAAAATAAAATATAAATAAAAAGAAAACAAAGGGAGGAGTTCAGTGTTTTTGTGCCCCCCCCCACCTTTTTTATTTTTTATTTATTTTTTTTTGCATAGACACAGTAAGTATTGGGGAAGTAAGAAAGGGAATCCCCTTGGCCTAAGTGATTCAGAAGTGCTGCTCTTATTCCTAGTTCTGTCCTCAGATATCATTTCTAGTGGTGCTTGGGGGATCAAATGAGATGCTGGGGATCTAATCTGGCTCAACTGCAAGTAAGGAAAATGCCCAGCCCCTCTCTATTCTGTAATTCTTGATATATTCAAGAGTATTCTAGTATAATGCTGACAGACTTTAGGTAATTAAGTGTTACTTATTTGGTTTGAGAACATGATGAAATAGTAATAAAAGAAAATAGATGGGCAGGAGAGATAGCACAGCTGTAGTGCATTTGTCTTGCAAGCTGCCACCCAGGACTGACAGTGGTTCAGTTCCCAGAATCCCATGTGGTCCCCTGAGCCTTCCAGGGGTGATTTCATTGTGCAGAGCCAGGAGTAACCATTGAGCATCGCTGGTTGTGACCCCAAAACCAAAATAAATGAATAAATAAACAAAACAAATAAAAAAACTCAATTTTTAAGAAAATAAAAAAAATCTCACATTTTAATTTTTAATCTTATTATTTTTATTTTTAAATTTATTTTATTTTTAAATTGAAATTTTATTTTATAAGAATTTAAAAATCTTTTCTTTAAATTATGTTTTCTATAATTACTAAACTTTAATTAAGATGTCTTAAGATTAAAATAGAATCCTGAATGTCTTTAGAGAATTAACATTAACATGTCAGGAGCATAGGTTCTTATAAAATTATCTTTTAGATTAATTAGAGATTTTATTTTCTTGAATGTGTTGGGGTGCTCCCTGATTGGTTCATAGGACTTGGAGTTGGGTGGCATTGGTCATTTAGTATTTGGACCAGAGATGCAGTGCTGAGAGCACACTTGGTGATGCTCAAGGAACTATGAGTTCTGTGGGTTAAATTCAAGGCCTTGTACATACTAGTGATGCACTCTGTCCCTATAAGATATCTTCATGGTCCTAGAGATTGCTTAAGAGTCTAGAGAATACAGATTAATTTAAGTAAAATAATATTGCCATATTTATCAATGTAGATGAATCTGGAGAACCAGAGGTTAAGTAAAATAAGTGAGCCATAGAGGTAAACACATGATTTTATTTATAAGAGAGCTAAAATAGTCAAAATCATGAATGTAAGTAAATAATAGTTTCTAGGGGTTGGAGAGAGAGGAAATAGCAGATTTTTCATTATTGGGTATGAAATTTCAGTTACTGGATGTAAGATGGCTTGTTTCATAGAAATCTCTGTGATCACAGTAGAAATACTGTACTGTACATCAAGAAACATACACAGCAGATTTATTTATCTTGCCTTATTTTTTTCTTATATCTCAGAAGAACATAAATTCATATGACCCACACCCAATAGTGCACTGGCATCATACATGGTGCTAGACATTGAACCTAGGTCAGCTGTGTTTAAGGCCAGTATCCTACCGACTGTAGCCCCTATGTATGAAATAATTTTTGGGTTTTTTTGTTTGTTTTTGGCCACATCCTGTGACGCTCAGGGGTTACTCCAGGCTATATGCTCAGAAATCGCTCCTGGCTTGGGGGGACCATATGGGGTGCCAGGGAATCGAACTGCAGTCTGTCCTAGGTCAGCTGCAAGCAAGACAAATGTCCTACCGCTGAGTCACCACTCTGACCCTTATATGAAGTCATTTTTGATGCAATCATTAGTGTTTGCAAAGATTTGGGGGGTTCTCAGAAAAAAAGGCAAAAAATAATGTGAATTAATAATAATATTAATGACTACTAAATTAAGCTCATGTTGGGTAGGCGCTCACATCATCTCACAACACAACTTGAAGAACATTTATTTGTACATATTTTTCCAAAGAGAATTGGTATTTAATGACAGTCTTCATTTTACTTTATCATTTTTAAAACATTTTAAACAAGTTCCCAACTCTGGGTTAATGGGGGTGATAAAATAATTTATACAAAGTAAATGCAAATTAATCTGTCTGGATTAATAGTTTAACCAAGACATATTTAATTTAAAAATGTTTTGGATCCTCAACTAAAAATGGGTGTCAGATCAAATCTATAAAAGAACACAAACTGAGTGAGGAATGATTAATAATACTACATCATAGGAATATGTTTCCCACAATCCACCCTCTTGTCAGAACAAACAGCTAGATACAAGGAAATATATTCTTCCATTGTGAGATAAACGTTTGTAAAAATTATCAGGAAGGGGAAATAAATCATGAACAATCCTAAATGGTATGACATGTTTGGAAGAAAGGAAGAAATCATCAATATATTGGAGCTAGTTAGATTTTGAGCTAAATGCCCTTCTGTAACAGAAAGTCCCACAGAGCTTGGAGGTAGAATATGGCAAAGATAGGTGATAGGAAATTCTGAATACACCTAAAGCCCTATTTCAGTCAGAAATAATAGAAAGAGAAGAGGCAGCTCCTGTGATTATACAAAAGAATATATATCAAAAAATATCCTTACTGGAAAATTTTGGAAATTTTCCAGTTAAAAGACTTTTGAAAGAACAAAACAATCAAAGTCATAAAGTTTATAGTATTTAGACATTTTTCAGTGTAACATTTATTTGATAGGGTACAGATTTTATTGAAGTAAAATGATATATTATAAAAACTTCAGTTCTGTTTTTATGCTTCTCTACAAACTTAGTAAACCTAAGCAATATGCTTTCTTTGCGTCATTACAATTTTTTTTTCACACCAGGGCCTTTGTTAACAGTGGCTGTGGAAAACAAATCTACCCACTGAGAAAGACTTAAGAGTTTTCAAGAGTTCCTTTTTGACCCTAAACATTTTTTGAGAACCCATCACTTTAATTAAGCCTTGCCTATATGAGACTATTTCAATAGTTATTACAGGTTTCCTCAGAGCCATGAGTTCCAATTCCAGATTTTTATTTTTTATTTTTTGGTTTTGGGGCCACACCCGGTGACGCTCAGGGGTTACTCCTGGCTATTCGCTCAGAAGTTGCTCCTGGCAGGCATGGGGGACCATATGGGGAACCGGGGGATCGAACCAAGGTCCGTCCTAGGTTAGCGCAGGCACCTTACCTCCAGCGCCATCGCCCGGCCCAATTCCAGATTTTGATGCACTCATTTGTATTTTCATAATTTGGGGGATCCTCAGGAAAAAGGCAAAAAATAATGTGAAATAATAATAATAATACTAATGACTACTGAATTAAGTTCACATTGGTTAGGCACTCACTTCATCTCACAATACTACTTGAAGAACATTTATTTGTACATATTTTTCCAAAGAGAATGTGAACTGCCTATGAATTGTTCCATGTGTATGCCACTAGTATAAACTTTGTCAGATGAGAAAAAATAATTTGTAATATTTTCACTGCGGCACTGAGGTTTCAGAATGTAAGCAGTATCCCCTTGGAAATTGATCTTTTGCGAACAAACAAAAGGTGAGCCCCAATTGCACCAGAACTGAGATTTCCCCACTCCCCTCTGAGGGAAATTGCATATATAATCATCACCTTTATAGAACTAGGAATGTGACTCAGCAGTAGGACACTTGCTTTATATGCTCTGGGTTTAAGTTCTGACATTGCCTAAAATGTATTTCAATAAAGAAGCCATCATCTTTCTTTGCAGTTTCCTTTTTTTGGCATTTGCTCTTTCTTTTATTTTGGCCAGTCCTGTTGCAGCTTCTTCCTTGGTCAATCTTTGATAAGCATTAAACCATGTTCCCTCTACCAAGCTTACCATGCAACTCAGAACAAAGCAATAGGCTGCTGATTCAATTCAGTCTTTGATTCTTTCACCTGTTCTGACAGACCCAAACATTTAGCTCCAGAGAACCCTTGCAGTCCATTTGTCCTCCAAAGTATCTTTCATGCTGAGCAAAGGGTTTTTCACTGATCTGCACATGCCAGTGTTCATTCATCTGGTGAGCACTGGATGTTCAGTGCTACCTGTTTTTGTTCAAGGCAGTTTTCTTTCTCAGAAATTCTTTCTATTTATCAAAACGTACCCATTCTTCAAAAGCAGTATCAGAACTAATTCTGGTATGGACTCTTGTCCAAAGACACTGCTTTTTAATGTTTCTGCCTCCCCGAGCCTCTGTCACACAACCTTGCCTATTCTAAAAAGATTAACAAGTTCTGTTCTGCAAACAGGACTCTCCATTCCAATCGCCTCTCTTATCTCAGTCTGCACTCAGCACCTTTCTTTTTTTCAGTGTGATGTATTTACTTTTGAATCCCATTATTAAGTCTTTGAAAAAAGACATTCTTTTCTGATAAGATTCAACTGCATGAGGCCTTCCTCACAGTGAGCTTTCAATAAATATCAACCATTACTATGTATTTATAATATAAATCACATCAATAATATTATACTAACATTATGAATATTTAATAATTATACAATTTATGAATTATATTTATGTAAAACATATGTATAGTTACACATAAATAAAATAAATTTTGTAGTTGATGGTACTTGTATGATGTCATTTAAAAACTTTAAATTTAAATTTAAGTCGTTGGAATTATATAATGTTAGGCAGACTTTTCAAAAGCAGGGAGCCATGTTCACACCAGGTAAATTCCATAGACTCACTCTTTTCTTGAAAGAAATGTAAACCAAGCATGAAGAATCATTAAAACACTGGCCACACATCTAATAACTAGCAATCTCAGAAGGAAAGGAAGGGCCAAGTTTCCACCCTGAAGAAGTCACTCTTGCTGGATCCATCACCCATAATCAACACTTCACAAATGGCCCTGCCTCACCATTCCTCTACAATTCTCTTTGGAGACACCAATCTGACCAAACTTCAGGTATGCCAGAATTTGAACTTATGTCCCCAGGACTTTTTGGAGGTCAGACACTCTATCCACCTCCCACCACACCCTCATTTTTCCAGGAGGCCTGGAAGCTGAGAACATATCTCACAAAAGCCACAGTATCAGTAAAAGCTCTTCGAATCTCTGGACAAATTTGTTTGATACTGTCTTTCCTATAGGACTGATCAATATAGGTGCCAATGTGTAGCTGAGGTTATTAAATGTTTGGAGACAAATGAAATAACAGAATGGACAGCTTACAAGAACTTACTAAACCTCTTGCCATTGTCCTAATGAGGTCATTGGAGATACAATCATTTTCATAAATTTTCTGGTCAATGTACTTTTTTTTTTTTTTTTTTTTTGGTTTTTGGGTCACACCCGGCAGTGCTCAGGGGTTAACTCCTGGCTCCATGCTCAGAAATTGCTCCTGGCAGGCACGGGGGACCATATGGGGCACCGGGATTCGAACCGATGACCTTTTGCATGAAAGGTAAAAACACCTTACCTCCATGCTATCTCCCAGGCCCCTGGTCAATGTATTTTTATATCTTTTTTTTGTTTTAAATTTTCTTTCTTCTCTTCCTTTTTCTTTCAATTCTTTTTGAAATAACTTTGCTCTTACTTATATAGAAACAAATTATTCCCTAATAACCTCACTGGAGATGAAATTATTTTCACAAATTTGCCTGTAACTGTACTTCTTTTAAAAATTTTTCTCTCTTCCTTTTTATTTCTATTTTTAAATAACTTTTTAATAACTTTAATAGCTTGTTAAATAATTTTTTTTTTTTTGGATTTTGGGCCACACCCGGTGACGCTCAGGGGTTACTCCTGGCTACTTGCTCAGAAGTCACTCCTGGCAGGCACAGGGGACCATATGGGAAACCAGGGGATCGAATCGCGGTCTGCCCTAGGTTAGCGTAGGCAAGGCAGGCACCTTACCTGCAGCGCCACCACCTGGCCCCATTGTTAAATAATTTTATAAATTCTTTTTTATAACATAAATACTCATTAAACATTTTGTTCAATGAAAATGTAGTGTTTTTTATATTCACATTGTTTTATTAGCTAAATTAGTAAACCTGGAAACACGATTTACTATTCAGTAGAACTTTTTCATAAATACAGAAACATCTGCTTTTGTATCTTTGGGAAACTTTTTTCTTTTGCATTTTTACAGGCTTGAAAAAAAGCTGTGCTCCTTAAATATCCCAGTATGAGTCATTTGCTTTACCAAACAGCTGCTTAGCCAAATGCTCTCCATTTCAAGTTGTACAGACAAATGATTTTCTGCCATGATTTTTTTTATTTTTGCCTAGAAGCTGGAAAATGTTGTGTAGTTATTTTCCTAGGATTCTAAAGAAATACAAATCTTCCTTTGACATGGGAGAATATAAACTTCACTGAGGTTGTAGGAATTCACTTACTTCAAATTAAAAGCTGTTTGTATACACTACGCTTTTTTTGGGTCACAGGATACTACTTATGGTAGATATTTTCCCAGTCAGCCTCTGGAACATCTTCACATTTAAATTCATTCTACCTATTCTCTTATTTGGAGCACTCTGCAGGTCTTTGTTCTTTTGTCACAAATGACCACATATTATGTAGGTAGGAAATCTGTATTGAGAACCATTGGCAGAAGTAATTTACTTCTGTAAGTGCAAGGAAGTAGCAAGAATTTTTAATACTTTTTTTTTGTAAACTGAAGCTACACATCAATTTGTAAACTTATCAATTAGGATGCCTTAACTTATTTTTTGAATGATAATCACACAGAATCAGTTGTGATTTTTATCCAAGACAACTACATTCAACTATGTACAAAGAACTGGGCTTGAAATGATCATTTAACAATATTTTTTTTGCAGTAAGTTCACAGCAATAAATTTTTGGTTCATATCATTTTCTTGTACTAAAAATGGGAATTTTATTATTACATTCTTTAATTATGGAGACTATAATCAGTTAATTCAGAGTTGTCTTTTGTGGGGGGAAGAAAAGTGTTATATATTTTGAATAAAAGCTAGGAAAGAAGACATTTTAATGTTTAGAAAGAAAAAATGAAAGAAAATAGATAAGATTGTCCAGAAACCTTGTTTACACTACAACTATTCTCTTGCAGGGTTTCAATTTGACATGAAGTCTTCCATTTTGCAGAGGCCAGCACAAGTTTCAGAGCAGACACACATTAATTTGTTCAAATCACTGGTTGTTAAAAATCAATTTTTACTACTATCACAAGTCCCAGGCTTCCAAGACCTTCCACTGTGACATTCTACATTCCACAAAAATGCCCTGTGACGTCAGAACAAATGAGGATAGGAGAAAATGACAGAGGAGAAAATAGTAACATTATCCTTTAGATAGGCAGAGACCTTCTGACCATCACATACCAGTAAATGCTCTGCAAAGAGCACCTGTTTCTAGGTAGATTAGTCATCTATTTTCTGGGAAAAGGTCTAAATGTATTATCTTCAAGAATGAGAACATTTGCTCTACTAAAGCTTATTTTTCCTTATCTATATTTAAAACGGTTGGGTGCCCTGACTTAGTCTTCAGAATTGACTCCAGGGGAAACAGCTGCTGATGAGCTGTTTTCTCTATTGAGAGAGAGGACTCTCTTTATCAGATTTACTCACTGTGGTAGACTTGACTTTTTTTTTTTTGGCTTGTTTGCAAAGGATTAGATAATAGATTTTGCTCTAAAAAATAAAGGTTGAGGAACACAAAGGATAATATTATTATAATGACCTAATAATAATATAAAATAATCCTAGTAGTCTTTGTACTATGTTAAAATCATAAAATTCAGTTATACCATATTACACCAAAAGTCTATATAATAGTATCAAGTATTTATACTAATTCTGCCCTATTCCAGACATTGTGTCAAGGGATTTACATAGTTAAATTCAATCCATTTATTAAATGACTTATAAAATTATAAAAATGACTTTTATAAAAATTATCATATTTTTATTGTTAATAATTACTTTATTTAAACAGCATGATGATAGATTCCTTTTTATTTTTACTATCTTTTTAAGCACCATGATTAGAAACATGTTTGTAGCTGGGGTTCAGTCATAAAAAGTAAAAACCCCTTCACCAGCAGTGCAACTTTACCACCACCAATGCCACCCATCTCGCTCTTCTCCCAAACCCTGCCTGTCTTCATGCCAGGCATTCTATTTTTCTTACTCATTATCCACTGTGAAGATAGCTGTTAATGTAATTATTTCTCTAACTGAACTCACCGCTTGTTCTGGTAAGCTTCATATTGTGGGCTAGTCTTTCCAGCCCTCATCTCTATTGTCTTAGGCTATTATTGCTATGCTGTCTTTTCTTTTCTTTTTCTTAAATCCCACAGATGAGTGAGACTGTCCTGTGTCTATCTCACTTCCTCTGACTTACTTCACTCAGCATAATAGTTTTCATGCCCATCTATGTATAAGAAAATTTCATGACTTCATTTTTTCTGATCGCTTTATTGTATTCCTTTGTGTATATGTACCACAGTTTTTTTAGCCACTCATCTGTTGGAAATCTGGTTGTTTTCAGATTCTGACTATTGTAAATAGAATTGCAACGAACATAGGCATGCAGAAGGCATTTTTGTATTGTGATTTTTGTGTTTGTAGGGAATATCCTTAGGGGTGGTATTGCTGGATCATATGTGAGCTCAATTTCCAGTTTTTTGAAAAATCTCCATATTGATTTTCAGAATAGCTGGACTAGATGGCATTCCCACCAGCGGTGAATAAGAGTTCCTTTCTCTGCACATACATACCAGCACCGATAGTTCTTGTTCTTTGTGGTGTGTGCCTTCTGTGGCATGAGATGGTAGCTCATATGGTTGGTTTTTTTGTTTGTTTGTTTTAGCTTGGGCCACATTTGTGTCGCGCAGTGGTTACTCCTAGCTGTTAGCTCAGAAATTGCTCCTGGCAGGCTCGTGGATCAAATGGGAAGACAAGAATTGAGCCCAGCTTTGATCCAGGTTGGCAGCGTGCAAGGTAGATGCCCTACTGCTGTGCATTCACTCTAGTCCCCACTCCACCCTCCGTTGTTTTGATTTGCACCTCCCTGATGATTAGTGATGTGGAACATTTTTTTCATGTGCCTTTCGGTCATTTGTATTTCTTTTTAGAGAAGTGTCTGTTCATTTCTTCTCCCCATTTTTGAAGGGGTTAGATGTTTTTTCTTATTAAGTTCTGTCAGTACCTTGTATATCTTAGACATGAACTCCTTATCTGATGGGTATTGGGTGAATAATTTCTCCCTTTCTGTGGGTGGCCTTTGAATTCTAGTCACTATTATCCTTTGAGGTGCAGAAGAGTCTCAGTTGAATGTAGTCCCATTTGTTGATCTCTCTGTTTTTTTTTTTTTTGACAGTGGTGTTTCCTCCTTGAAGATGCTTTTAGTCTCAATATTATAGAGTGCTTTACCTATGTGTTCTATATACCTTATGCTTCTGGGTCTGATATCAAGGTCTTTAATCTATTTTGATGTGATCTTGTGCATGACGTTAGATGGAGGTCTGAGTTTGCTTTTTTGCAAGTGGCTGAGCAGTTGTCCCAATACCACTTGTTTGTGAGTTTTGTTAGTGGTTTACCGATCTTGTTTACTTTTTCAAAAACCAACTTTTGCTTTCATTGATCTTATGGATTATTCTTTGGATTTTCACTTCATTAATTTCTGCTCCTAACTTTTTTTTCCTTCTGTCTATTTTTGGTTCATTTTGTTGATCACTTTTTAATTTTATAAGCTGTGTCATTAAGTTATTTATGTAGGCCCCTTCTTTTCTCATGTGTGCTTGCAAAGATATAAATTTTAATCTTAGTACCATTTTTGCAGTGTCCCATAAATTCTAATAAATTGTTACTTCATTATCATTTGTTTTCAGGAATTTTTTGATTTCCTCTTTGATTTCCTCTCTGACTCACTGCTTGTTCAGTACTGAGCTATTTAACTTCTAGGTGTTAAAGTTTTTCCTCTGTGTCTGTTTGTAATTCACTTCTAATTTCAGTGTATTATGATATGAGAAGGTATATGTATATGATATGAGAAGGTAGTTCTTACAATTTATATCCTCTTGATTTTATGGAGGTATTTTTTATGGGCCAGCATGTTGTCTGTCCTGGAGAATGACAAACAAGTTCGACACAAAGAGCCAAAATTTTAAACTGTTGAGAGTCAGAGAGCCACATCATGCAGTGACCTGCCAAAACAGACAAACACTCACACAAAAGCATATTATTTTAACAAAATATATTAAACATATATTGCATCTTGCCATTTTGAGTGAGGGTAAAGATCCTGCAGTGATGGTGAGGGTGAATTAGAATTAACGGCCAGATGTGACCCAACATGTGCAACATAGGTCCCCCGCTCGCTGGCCCATGCAGTTATTTCCGACAGATGGGAGACAGGATGACGCAGCCTGGGGGCGGGACTACGTGCTCAGAGATCTCTCCTCAGAGGTCCCTCCTCAGAAGCAGCAGAACAAAATCCAAACTTGGCAAAGAGCCACAGAATACAAAATAATGATAAGAGTCAAAGAGCCACATTCGGGGCCCGGGAGATAGCATGGAGGTAAGGCGTTTGCCTTTCATGCAAAAGGTCATTGGTTCAAATCCCGGTGCCCCACATGGTCCCCCGTGCCTGCCAGAAGCAATTTCTGAGCATGGAGCCAGGAGTAACCCCTGAGCACTGCCGGGTGTGACCCAAAAACCAAAAAAAAAAAAAAAAAAAGAGCCACATTCATTTTGGCCAGGAGCTGCCTGGCCACCCCTGCCTAAACGTTAGTCTGACTGGGTAAAGTGTTCTAGGTGAAGCATTTATTTCATGAGTCTTGTCACTTTATTCCATGACTGCCTTAAGGTTTTGAGGGTATCTTCTGACAGGTCTGCTGTAAATCTAAGTACACTCCTTTGAATGTAATTTTTCTTTTTGATCTTGCTGCTCTTGGTATTCTATCCCTATTCGTGGGATTCATCACTGTAACTAGATGTGTCGTCACCATGATATTCTTTATGTACTATAATTACAGATTTCTCTCTAGACCTATTTTAAATACCATTTTCTCTTCAATTCTTGGAGTTCCTTAAACTAAAATATTAGTAACTATACCTATATTTTTTCTATGGCTTGTACCAGTTGCTTGCTTTTAGCCAGATCTAGAAATCATTCAATCATACAGAGGCCATCGGTTACTATAGTGTCCTTAAGTTTTAACAACTCGATTTAAATATGAATAAAAAATCTCCCTTGATTCCTTTTACATGTGGGTTTATGGGGACTATAGATGCAGTGCCAGTCCAGAATAACCACCACTGTACTGCTGCATAGGTCCTTGGGTGCTCAGGATAACTGAATCTTTTTCTCTCCCTTAGTCCTCCCAAACTATGTACCTGGAAAGCATTGTCTTCTCTGAGTCCAGTTGAAAGAGAAACTTTACCATGGGAGAAAGGAAAGCCTTTTGTAATGAGAATTTAAGGGTTTTGTGTTACAATTTGGTGGAAATACAAATTATAAGGAAGTATATACTGATTCTTGTACTAGATTCTGGGCAGATATTGCAGTGATATATGTCATATATTAATAAAAGAGAAAGAAAATAATACTATTCACTGGAGACGTCCACACAGAGGTTGTCTATAGCTTTCAGTAATAATGTATCAAAGACAAAGTATGGATGAGACAAATAAACCCTCTGTAGCTTTAATCTGAAAATTTATCTTGATATCAACAGTTCAACCTTACTGATTTCATCAATTATAATCTTAATTTCTTCAATTTTTTGATCTTTTAAAACACTGATCTTTTCTGGAATTTTATTTTATTATTTTATTTTTTTTTACTATATATCTCAGGCTTTCTGAGAAAATCTTCAAATAATTAGAAATAATCCTGATTCTTACACATTTGCATTTGTATGCTTTTCTCTACTTTTAGTGATGGGATAATGTTGATAAAAAACAAGTCAAGGGAGTTGTAGTGATAGCATAATAGGTAATTGATAGAATAGCAGGTAATTTATTCCTGGTACCCTATAAGGTTCTCCCAAACCCTCCAGGGCTGATCTTGGAGTTCACAGTCATGTCAGAAGTGCAATGATATAGATTTTTTAAAGTACTGAATCAATTGTGCCAATTGTGAACTCAACTTCCTCTTTCTCAAAGGATCAGATAGTCCTTTAAAAATATGTTCTAAGCATCTTCCAATATCTGTCAATGTAGTATGACCTCCTAGAAGTCAATGGATACCATGAACATGGGAGATATGCAGATTATTTTATGAGCATTGAAGGTTCTATAGGCTGAGGAGGCACTCCAGTCCTTCACAGTTCTTTGCCTATTTTCTAATTAAAAATAAAATCCAACTGGTCTCTATTTTTATAACCTAGAAAAATGTAGTCCAGTGATATTGGTAATACCCTTTCTATATAACAAACCAATCTTTTTGTAAAGTAATTTCCTGTTTTATGAAGTATCCCCTGATCCATTGGTGTTCCAGGTCATCAGTGCTAGCTTCCTCTAGATATACTGCCATGCAAATTCTCTATACATGATTGAAGTGATATTTCCATGCCTGATGTTTTTTACTTACTCATTCAGGCCCAAAGTGAGAACTCAGGAATAAGGACTCAGAAAACAGTATGCCTTAATAAATGTCACTGCACTTGTTTGCATTTCTGATGAGGATTGATCTTTAGTAACACTTAAATGAATAGGCAAAGTCTACTTTTGTAAAGCCCCTTCACATTGTATGCCACTCAGTGCACCAGTGACGTAAATAATAAGTAGAAAGAAGAGATCTTTAGTCCAGAGGAAAAAAGGAGAACTTTGAGAAAAAACTAAAGACAAAAACAAGACAAGGGGCTGGAGTGGTGGCACAGCATTAGGGTATTTGCCTTGCATGAAGCTGACCTAGGATGGACCGCAGTTCAATCCCCTGGAGTCCCATATGGTCCCCCCAAGCCAGGAGTGATTTCTGAGCATAGAGCCAGGAGTAACCCCTGAGCATCACCAAGTGTGGCCAAAAACCAAAAACCAAAACCAAAACAAAACAAAACAAAAAAAAACAAGGCAAGACTTCCTTTGAATAATGCAGTAAAGCCTTAGGAAAGGAAAAAAATAGCATAATAAATTTTATTCGCCCTATATATGTCAGGGCAAAATGTGCATTTTGGAAGGGAGTTACTTGCTTTAATCAGTTGCTTTATTATAGAAGCTTTCTCTCTGTCTCTCTCTATATGGATATATGACAACATCATTAGTCACTTAATGATGGTCTAATTAGAATGAAACCATTGAGATATTTTCTTCACCCTTTCAGTAAAATAAGGAATGGGGAAATGTGGGGGTGGGACACAATGAAAGCAATATTTTATGAAAATGAGAACATATTTTACATTTGAATTATATTTTTATATTGAAGGTTTAAGTAGATTATAATATAGAAAGGAAAAGCTGTAAATGAGCCCATCAAGAAAGTGAGATTTTAATGGTCCAGACAGGGGACAATTAGTTTTTCTAGGGAAATTTATGGTACCTCCTTAGAGCTACTGGAGGAAAGAAACCCAGTCTTATTTCTCAGGACCACTGACCTCTGGGAGTAGCAGCTTCATTTAGTCTCTCAAGAGCTATCATGTTGAAATGCTGAGAAGAAATAGTTCTAGACCTTTTATAATAGAAAATCTATCTTTAATCAAGTACTCAATCAATCAACAAAGAAACACTGACAATAACAACAAAGCACATAGCATGAGAGGACAAAATGTTTCCATATGTAAGTCTGACATTTGTAAGGAATGTCTCTTTACAATATCTTTTTTCCTTAGGCTTTCTAATATGGGAAGTAAAGAGAAAAGCTAAAAGAGTATATATTGACAACCTCCCAAGACTCAGGTTATCAATAACAAGTCATTATATTCAATGGTTCTCTTAGAATCCACTGTTGCTGCTATCCCCACTCCTTCCCCACTCCTTCCAGTTGTCACCCTTCCAGACCATCTCTGAGTGGTTAAGTGAGGAGTCTAACCAGAGAGAAGTTAGATTGTGCTTCTATTTGTGTATCTATCCGACTACTTCCTCCTAGTCTGATTGGATCAGCATGACCTCTCTAAGATAGTAAATTTCCAATGTTTTTAAGGTTCACACAGGTTTGACAAATACTACTGTTTCTTCAGAAGAGGGTTGGAACTATTCTCCATTTGAATAATACAACCTCTGTAGTTTCTTTCTCTTAACCTTGTTGGCTTCCCTGAAAATAGGATTAAGGGATTGAAGCAATTCTATGGAGGGTAGGGTACTTACCTAGTACTGACCTAGGCTAGATCCCTAACAATGATATGGTTACTAGAGTTAGGAGTAAATTCTGAGCACTACTGAGCATACACAAACCAAAATAAAAGACTTAATTTATTTCAACTCTCTGAGATGAAGTCTCATTTCCATGGTACACTAAGTTAAACAAAGCACCTTAAACATGATACAAACAATGGTGAACTGCTTCTTCCAGATTAAAACAAAAACAAGGGGCTGGAGTGGTGGCTCAGCAGTAGGATTTTGCCTTGCAAGAAGCTGACCTAGGACGGGACCAGCTTGATCCCTTGTGGTCCCCCAAGCCAGGAACGATTTCTGAGTGCAGAGCCAGGAGTAACCCCTGAGTGTCACTGGGTATGGCCCAAAAACCAAAGCAAACCAAACCAAACAAACATGATCCCCAAATTGGATTGTGAGCAAATAGAGGAGTATAAAACATTCATTGTTTTTAAATTTCAAGAAACAAGCTATTAAAGTTCCAGGTATCATTTTAAAGTCAACAGATCTAACGAAATGAATAAAAATTAACTAGGATTCATTATATTAAAGCATTTTCATAATCATTGGAATCACCTGCTGCTAAATTATAAATTCCAAATGGATTTTAAGAATTATTGAAGATTAAATGAGAGCTCTCTAAAACTATTAAAATATAAGTAGAACAAAATCATTATTCAGAGTATAGTTCATGTAACACCTTTTAGATTTTACTCACCTAAAATAAAAAATATTGATTTGTTGCTTGACTATTATAAAGTTCACTGCATAATAAAAAGACACTGGAATTCAAAATTATTTTTGATATGTAAATATTCATATTATATATTAAATATTTGCAGGTTATGCTTAACATATTTTGCAAAATGTATATAAATCACTACTTACAAGAATTTTATTTTTAAGGTATCAAAATACCGTTTTTGATTGATAAAAAAGGTTTTATTATATCTAACCTTATTTTTTCTGTAGGTAGTAGATACCTCTATGGATTAATTATAAATAATAGATTATTAATTACCTATACTTTGGAATTATCACCAACCTTAGGGCTGAAATTTGAGTTGTGTTTCTTCTGAAAGGTTTCAGAAAAATACAATACAGGTAAACTGAGTGAAGCTATATGTTTTGTTGCTATTAGACTCAATGTACTAGAACTTTGTGACTGGAGTGGTTCATTTTCATTCCTATGAGATATTTGCGCTAACAGCACTGCCCCCTAGTGTTTCTTCATTTTAGTGCAACATGCATAGAGGAACAAATACCCCAAATTTATTTACACAATATGGTTTTGTAAGCTATTTGTTGGCATTATACCACATTTGTCCTTATAAAATATTAAAACTGCATTACTTTTTAAACAATTTTATGAAAACAGACATTTTATGCCATTTAATAGTTTCTAACAATGCAATGAGAGCCAAATGACGTAATATTCTGAGGTGCCTACTATGTATAAAAAATGTGATTTTAAAATTGAAGTCTTTAGCTTCAATAAATAAAAGAGAACACAAGGAAATGAATTTTTTTTGTTTTTTTTTAGGTCACACCTGGCAGTGCTCAGGAGTTCCTCCTGCCTCTGAGCTCAGAAATTGCTCCTGGCAGGCTTAGGGGACCATATGGGATGCCAGGATTCAAACCACTGATCTTCTGCATGCAAGGCAAACACCTTACCTTCATGCTATCTCTCTGGTCCCATTTATTTTTTGTTTTTGTTTTTTTTTGACAAGGAAATGGAAACATATACCTGATCATGGAATAGTAGGATTAATAATTAAAATGGCAATACTTTATAAAGCATTATATAGATTTCATGTAATCCTTATAAGAATACCCAGGATATTTTTTAAAAAGTGGATAAAACACTCCTAAAATTTGTATGGAATATGAATATCTAAAGAAATCTTGGGAAAAACAATCCTGGGATATATCACTTTACTCAAATTTAAACTATACTAAAAAGCAATAGTCATTAAAATAGTACGGTTCTGGAAGAAATAGCCCCTCAGATCAATAGGTCTTGAATACTCTAAGATGGGCCAAAAGATATATGATTGATATGATTGATAAAAAGGCCAGAAATATAAAGTGGAGCAAAGAAATTCTTTTTAACAAGTGATGTGGGAAAACTGGTCAACTACATGAAAAAAGTGAATGCAGACTTCTAATTAATGCCATGCACAAAGGTCAAATCCAAATGAATTAAGTACCTTAATATCAGACCTGAAACCATAAAGTATATGAGAAAAATTTAGGCAGAACACTCCATGATATTGAAACTAAAGGCATTTTCAAGGATGAAACACCACTGACTAAGCAATTGGAAGCAAAGATAAACAAATAGGACTACATTAAATGGAGAAGCTTCTGCACCTCAAAGGAAACAGTGATTAGAATACAAATACTACTCACAAAATGGGAGAAAGTATTTGCCTAATACCCATCTGATAAGGGATTAATATCTAGGATGTACAAAGCACTGGTTAAGTTCAGCAAGAAAAATATATCCCTATCATAAAATGGAGAGAAGAAAAAAAGATCGCCAAAAGACACATGAAAAAAATTGCTCCTCATCACTAATCATCAGGGAGAAACGAATCAAAATAATACTGAGAAAGTAATGAAATTTACTTATACATGGATGGACATGGAGAGTATTATACAAGTGGATTGAGACAGAGGGAGAGGAATAGACATAGAATTATCTTACCCAATTGTGGGATATAAGAAAAATATATAGCATGGTAATAATATTCAGAGACAATAGAGATAGGCCAATATTCAGAGACAATTCAGAGACAATAGACAATAGGCCAGGAGAACCAGTCCATGATAGGAACTCAGAGGTTACTCCTGGCTCCATGCTCAGAAATTGCTCCTGGCAGGCACGGGGGGACCATATGGGGCACCGGGATTTGAACCGATGACCTTTTGCATGAAAGGAAAATGCCTTACCTCCATGCTATCTCCCGGGCCCCAAGGTTTCCCTAATTTTCATGGGACCATGATAACAATGATAATTGGCACTGATCCCTCTGAAGAAGAGGGTGTTGAACAGGGTGTTATCATTATAGCAATGATAATTAGAACTGATCACACTGAACAAAAGGGCATTGAACATTGATAGTGATATGCACAGCACTCATTCATTAACAATAGTACAAGCCACAATGTTTAAAAGAAAAAGAAAGGAAGAGACAGAAAAAGAAATAGAGAAACAAAGAGAGATAGTGACAGACAAAAAGAGAGGAGTAAAATGTCTGCTCCAGAATAGGCAGAAAGGAGGTTAGGAGGGAAACTGGGGACATTTGTGATGGGAAATTTCATGCATGAAGGTGGTTTATGAAGGTGGTTTATCTTGTAAGACTAAAATTCAATCATGAACAATTCTGTAATCATGGTATTAAAAGGGAATAATTGAAATCTCAGTAAACTTAATTCAACAACTAACTTTTATGAAGCCATTTTGAAAGAATAGCTTCATAATTTTGTATCTCATTTAGAGAAAATGATAGAGGTGTGGGAGTAATAGAGCCGATACAAAAACTTTCAATAGTACATTTATCTGATATAACAGATGCTAAAAATTTGAGATTATACTTTAGTAATAATTCTTCCTTCTGCCATATTCTGAAGTGCTCAAAAGAAGCTCCTAGTCAGGTGCTCAAGACACATACAGTTTCTGGGATCACAGAGTCTCCCAAATGAAAAGCATATGCTACAATCATTTGAGCCATCTCCCCGACCTAAAGCATTCCAGTTTTCCAGAGTGTACTTCACAAAGCACTGAAAAGAACATTTAAATTTTATAGATTTGCTAAGCATGAATTTTATAAGAAATTCTAAAAATGTTGACAAATCAGTCATTTGATAAATTTTAATATAAAAAACTGAGTTACAATAGTCAAGTGCATAATTATTTTTTTGGTAACAGTGACTATCAGAGCAATATAATTGCAGTTTCTAGAATCATATTTAACACTCTTATATAGTAAAAAATTTCCTGTCAGCAGTCTTTTTGAATTGAGATTCTGGCACTGTTGAGTTTAATGCTGATAAATTTGATCATAGGGTGGGTGATCAGGGTGCCTTTGTCTGTTATATCTCTGCTGCCATTATCCAGCAGTCTGTATTCTTGTCATTGATGTTCAAAATTTAACACTGATGTGACAAGGTGTATGTATTTTTGAATTTTGTTATTAGGGTGTTCTCTCAGCTCCCAAGACTTCTGTGGTTATTTACTTTTCTTGTCTAATGATATCTTCTTTATTTTCCTAAATTTGCCTCCTTCATTTGTTATAGTAGGAATTTTAACTTCGATTTCACTTATTCTTTCCATTGTATGAGTCTTGATTAACTTTCCATAGAAGATTTCTTTTTTACTATTTTTCATAGCTAGCATCTATATGGCATTTTTGGTAGTCTTATTCTTTTTTTGTGATGACTACTTCTGCTCTTGTATTTCCCTTTTCCCTTCTTACTATGTATTTTATTCTGTAAAGTAAGCATATGTCTTATATTAAGAATTTCACTTATTATTTTAGTATTTATAAATTTTCATAACCTCGGGGAAGAATTTTCTTTCACAGTTAGTCTATTGCTAGATTTATCCTTCTGTGACTTTTGAGCTACTCTTGGCTGTAATCAGGGCACCATATTTAGTGCTGGGAACTGAACCTGGGTAGGGGCCATGCCAGGCCAGTGCCTTAACCACTATACTATCTCTTCAGTTCCTGTGGTATTTTCTTGGTGTGTCCAACAGAAGACTTTGAAAGTGCTTATTTTAAGTTTGCTTTCTTTTTCAGAAACTTTGGGCGTGTGAATGAGTTTGATTTATCAGAAATTCTTCAAAGCCTGTCTTGGGCGGGAAAGTCAATCTAAGTATGAAATCATTGTTCCCTCTCTTTTTGAGGGGTTAGGTGTTTGGGCTACACTCAAATGCACTTAGGGTTTCTCCTAGCTCTGTGATCAGAGATTACATTTGGCAGACTCGGGGGACCAAATGGGATACTGGTGATCAAATCCAGATTGGCGATTTGCAAGGTAAACCTCCTACAAGGCCCCTAAAGTCCCCTCATTTAGTAACCAGGACTGTTCTGAGTTCAACAGTCATGATCACATATCATTCCTCTAAGCCTGATAATAGGAATCAGCTGATTTTGGTGATTTACAAATGGAGACTATCTTGTCTGAATCTCTAATAATGAAGGAAATAGTTTCAGCGTTTTGCACAATGTGAGTTCTCTCTCTGCTGGTCACAGCAACTTTTTTGGAGCCCAGAACTTTGACAGCTAACTGGAGGCGTAGCTTTGATGGTACAGTATGTAAAGGTTCAGTCACTCTACCACATATTGTACTTGTTCCCGTTTTTTGTTTCTTCACATCAAAATAAGATGTATGCAGTGTGCATAGGAATTTGTTCGTAATTTTTGTTTTTACTATAGTCTGGCCCTCCAATGGTCTGAGGGACAGTGAACTAGGCCCCTGTTTAAAAAGTTTTTAGACCCCTGCAAGCCTACTGAAGTTATTGGGATTTCCCTATTATCCTAACTGCAGGCTACGATGTTTCTGCTAATATTACTGAAATTTAGTATCTAGTCACTATTAGCAAATGGATCTTTCATTCCTTAGTAGAAGAATCAAGTGCCTCCAGAGTCCTGATCTCATCTCCAACTTGGTCTGTAATTCATACCCTAACAGTACTCTTTACCCAGTCCCATCTTCCTATTACACCAACTCTATTGATTTCTCAGCACCCACCTTCAAAACTGTAAGTATCTGAAACTGATCAGACTTCTGCCATTGATAAAATTATGTGCTATATATAGTTAATTTCTAGTTGTATTTAAGGATGTATTTCACGCTTCTGTTATGAATTCAAACAATGTGTTTCATTGTTTCTGTTCTTTTGTTGTCATTTATTATGCTTCTCTCTACAAACATTTACTATAAATTATAAATCTAGCGCAGTTAGATTAACTAGATAACTTTATAAATTTATAATTTATAGATTAACTTTATAAGAATATAAAGTTATTCATAAATATAATTTTACATTAGTTTTATATAATTTAATATGTATATTAAATATATTAGCAGGTGGATATTTTTCATATTTCTATGCAATATAGTATATATTTGCACATAAGCATACTTTAATTTGTCCTTCCAGATATTCCAAATGTTAAATAACTAGAGGAGGCTAACACTATAGAAGAGAAACCTATCAATGTCAGTCATTAGATAGTCCTATTTGGGAAAAATATTCTATACATGATGCTATGTATTTCCCTCCAGAAAGATACAGTTGCTTTTGGGGGGGTAATATTTGCAATAATTTATTAATATTCTGTAGATTGAATAACTCATTAAAAGTTTTAAAACGGTGATGATTGAGCTTTAAAATTTCTTCTTGATTTACTGAATGGAATACTTCCATAATAATTAACAGGCATCAACTACTTTGTTACTTGGAATAGTTTGTGTAGGAAAAACAAATGCTGTGTCTCCTCCCCTTTATTAATTTGCAAAGTGGCTTTGTTTTTTCAAATATCATAGTATGATTAATAATTCATAAATTTCGAAGCATTTGATTTATTTTAATTCACTGCAATCATTAAAATTAAATTATTTATTTCCTGCCAAAAACTTATAATCAGTTATTTTGTTCAAGGACGCCTTGATTACTTTCAATAGAAATGGCAGGTGGAGATCATGACCCTAATGTGTGGGGATGAAAATTCTTTCTAAGACTTCTTGAGGAAGAAACTGAGGAATATTTGGTTTAATAAGTTACAACCTTATAATTAATTATACCTAGAGATTTTGTTCCCTTTTTGCAAAGTTGTACTGGAGATCAAATCTAAATTTAATACATTCTAGTCATGAGCTTTATCAATGAGCAAAAGATATTATTAGTATTTTTACAACGTTGTAGTACGTGTCAATTATTCAGTTTGGTAATAACCCAACATTTACCTACTTTATTGACAACACTCACTATTATCGGTAGAAAGGCAAATAGTATCACTAACAAAATAAAGGTTGAACCTCTACAGTTGTTTTTATTTCTATTATAACATTACACTTACGGTAGTCAAGTCAGGTTTAGAATCCTCTCAGTGTTTATATGCCACCTACTGGTTAAGCAGGCTCAGTTGTCTACATTTCCTTTAGATCTTTAGAAATTGCTTTAGAATTTATAAAATTATATTTGATACAAAGACAAACCTACAAACAAATTCCCATTTCTATCCCTTTTTCTCTATTTTAGGTAACAATTTTACTTGCATATGCTGTGATTTATTTTTTGATGTTCTAATATATCATACAAAATTAATAAACATCACATTTTTACCAGCCCTTCCATTAAATGATAACATAGTTTGCAAACTTCTCCACCTAAAATAATTATATACATAAATATCTTAAATAATAATTTCTTTATTTAAGAACACTGGTTCAAAACATGTTAGTAATTAAATTTCAGTTATAAATGTACACCACCCTTCACCAGCGAAAATTTACTGTCACAATTGTCCCCCCATTTTCTACCTCACCTCAACCCCTGCCTGTCTTCAAGAAAGGCATTGCATTTCTCTCTCTTCCATTGTCATGGTGGTTGTTAGTGTAGTTATTTCTCTAACTTCACTTATCATTCTTTGCGATAAACTTGTTATCATGGACTGGTCTTCTAGCCCTCCTCATCTCTGGGTGTTCTTATTATACTGTTTTATTTTTCTTAAATCTTACATATGAGTGAAACTTTTACTTATCTCTCGCTCCCTCTGACTTATTTCACTCAACATAATGGTCTCTAAATCCATCCATGTATAAGCAAATTCTGTGACTTCATTTTTCTAACAGGCACACAGTATTCCATTGTATAAATGTACCAGAGTTTCTTGAGCCACTCATCTGTAATTTGGGCATATGGATCATTTTCAGATGTTGTCTATTATAGATACTGCTGCTATAAACATAGGCATGCAGAGGGCTTTATTGTATTATTTTTGTGATTTTAGGGATATACCTAGTGGTATTGCTGGATCATATGGGAGCTCAATGTCAAGTTTGTTAATGAAAATCCATATTGTTTTCCAAAAGGCTAGACTAGAGAGCATTCTCACCAGCAGTGAATGAGAATTTCTTTCTCTCCACATCTAAGCAAACAGTGGCTATTCTTGTTTGTGACATGTGCCAGTGTCTGTGGCATGAGATGATATCTCATTGTTGTTTTGATTTGTATCTCCCTGATAATTAGTGATGTGGAGCATTTTTTCATATATTTTTGGCCATCTGTACTCTTCTTTGAGGAAATGTATGTTCATTTCTTTTCCCCAATTTTTGATGGGGTTAGATGATTTTTTTGTTAAGTTCTGTGAGCACTATGGATATCTTAGATATTATCCCCTTATCTGATGAGTGCTATAGGAAGAGTTTCTCCCATTCTGAAGGTGAACTTTTACTCTACTCACTGATTCTGTTTTTTTTTGAGAGTATATTTTACTTATTTATTTTTTATATATAAAATGTTTATTTAAGCATATGATAACAAGCATGATTGTACTTGGGTTTCAGTCATAAACAGAACACCCCCCTTCATCAGTGCTAAATTACTACTGTTTCCTTTGATTTGAAGAAGCACTACACTCACCAGTTTCTCAGTTTAATGTAATCCAATTTGTTTATCTTTGCTTTCACTTGTTTGCACAGTGATGTTTCCTTCTTGAAGATGTCTTTAGTTTCAATGTCATGGAGTGTTTTGACTATGTTTTCTTCTATGTACCTTATAGTTTTGGGTCTGATATCAAGGTCTTTAATTCATTGGCTTGATTTTTGTGCATGGTGATAAATGGAAGTTCAAGTTTACTCCTTTGCATTTGACTGACCAGTTGTCCCAACACCACTTGTTGAAGAGGAATTCTTTGCTCAATTTTGTGTTTCTTGCCCCTTTATCAAATATTAATTGATTGCATGTCTAAGGGTCATTTTGAATATTCAAGTCTATCCCATTAGTCTGAGAGTCTGTCTTTATTTCAGTACCATGCTGTTTTAATGACTATTGCTTTGTAAAACAATTTAGAGTTGAGGAGTGTGATGCTTCCCATCTTCTTTATCCTCAGGGCTGCTTTAGCTATTCTTGGCCATTTATTGTTACAGATGAATTTCAGGAATTATTGATGCACTTCTTTGAAGAATGTCATGAGTATCCTTAGAGGGATTTCATTAAAACTGTACAATGTTTTGGAAAATATTGCCATTTTACTGATGTAATCTTCCCAATTCATGATCATGGAATATATCTCCATTTCCCTGTGTTCTCTTTTATTTCTTGAAGAATGTTTTGTCGTTTTCTTTGCATAGTTTGTTCACCTCTTTTTTAAGTTGACTCCAAATTATTTGATTTTCTGTTTGGGATTGTTCTTTTAATGTCTATTTCTTTTCTATTATTTGTGTATAAGGCTATTTTTTGTGCATGAATTTTGGAGCTTGCACATTTGCTATATGAATTTATTATTTCTAGGAGCTTTTTGGTAGAGTCCCTAGCTTTTTTTTTAAAGAAGAGATTCATGCAATCTGCAAGCAGTGAGAGCTTGATTTCTTCCTTTCCTATCTGGTTATCATGATATCTTTTTTCTTGCCCATTTGCTATGGCAAGTACTTCCAGTGGTCTTTTGAATATTAGTGAGGAGAGGATGTAGTCTTGCCTTGTCCCAAATCTTTAAACATAAATTAGTAATATTAAAGTTTTCTTTTAAAAATAAGTGCATTTTATATTTTGATAAGCTTTAAATTTATCAAGCATGTTGAGCATGTCAAAATATAAATTTTTAAATTTTTTTACCTTGAATAAAATTTTTCAAAAGTTTATTTGAATAAGAAGCAATTGTACTAAGATTTAGCCATGACTGATTTGCTTCTCTAGGATAACGAGGAAGACTTAAGTAGAAGCAATGATTGCTCTAACTTACAGTTTCTTTGGCCACCCATAACTCATTTATTGGCCTAGATTTTACAAAAGACCATGTGACCCTGTAATCACCTCAGTCTACATTCAGTGAAACTAAATTTTATCACATATATATTATATATAATAGAAAGGAGAAAATATTCCCTCTTCTTCACTAGTCTAGCATTAAAACTTAAAGATTGGGCCCGGGAGATAGCATGGAGGTAAAGCGTTTGCCTTTCATGCAAAAGGTCATCGGTTCGAATCTCGGTGCCCCATATGGTCCCCCGTGCC
>PVKC010005345.1:0-33398 GCA_004027635.1 Crocidura indochinensis | reverse complement strand
AAATAGTTAATAATTATACTTATAAAATTTCTCATAATTTTTGTGGATCTCACTTGATTTAGTCATGGTTTATGACAATTCACCCAAAGCTCTAGTTGGGAGATTTAGGTATCCTTCTAATAAACTTCCTGGCTTATATTTTCCTACCCTTTGCCCTCTAGAAACCAGTCAGGTATCTCTGAAGAGTATATAATTATACCCTGGTTACCTGCCCCCAAGGTAAAATCAATCTAAAAATCAAATTATCTTACTATTCATTACCTTGAGGAGAAATTCAACATTCTTTACTATATCCTTAAAATCGTTTTGCCCAACATATCTCGGTGCTAAATTCTACCATTTCATATTTTGTTGCAAACTGTTCCTGGTCTCATCACCCCACAAGACATCTAACCACACTTTACCCTCTGTGCACTGCCCTGTTTCTAGTGTTTATTAGATTCTAATCTCTAGTGTTATCGGCTTCTTTTCACTACCCAGAGTTTTCATAATGCCTTTTCTCTACTGTAAATTTCTGTTCTCACCAAGCACTGGACCTGACAGCTTACTAGTAGTTCTTTCTTAATTTCCAAAACTAGTTTAGGATTTTTTTTAAACATCGAAATAAATTTCTCTTTACACAATACCTCTGTTGTGTCCTTTATCTACCAAGGTTGGCACCTAACAACAGTGAATATTATCTGTATGTTTTATATCTCCAGGTTGACTGCAAGTTTCTTTATTTTTTTTCCTAATAGCACTTAGTTTATAAATTTATTGAGAGCAAGTTTCTTTTGCACCATTCTAGCTTCACATCCTTCACATTACCTGGCACAATGGACACTGACCATGTCTTAGTATTACATCATTTTGCTATCCTCTTTTGTTTGTTTTGGCAATATTCCAGCTTCTTATTGGCTCGGCGCTCTGACGTCACTCCTGACAGTGCTTTGGGAACCATATTGGGTGCTGAGAATTGAACCCATGTAGTCTGTGTGTAAAGAAATCACTTACATCACTGTACTATCTGAAATTGTGTGTATATTTGAAAATCAAAGCTCAACTTTATAATCTAGAAGGAAAATAAAGACAATGTTACTTGATTTATAGATGTTTTTGGTGTGGAAAGTAAGCAAGGTAATGCATTAAAACACTCCACAGAGTTTCATATTTAGTAGATGTAGATAAATACTAATAGTTCTCATTCTGCAGTGAGGAAGAGATATTCATTCATAGAGATTTAGGTCAGCAAGAGATCTAATTTCTTAATATTTTCTTTTTAGTCATTACTATTGCAATATCATTCTAGACTATTTGATTTATATGTGTCTTTGTTAGTTGCTTTTTAGCAGTTTCTACCTTTTGCATACTGTCAAGAGTTTATCTAATTTTGCTGTATGGGTTGAAAATAAAATTTACAATCTTTAAGCAATGTGGGTTTAATTCAGTTTTAGGTATGAAAATAACAACCATAATAAAATGTTTTGTAAATCCATACCTGATTGAAAAGAGGATATTAGAAGTTAAGCTTTTGATTTTAATATATCTGGGATTTAAACTACCTTTTGTGTTTTGCTTGGCATGCTAATCCATGCAAAAAAGCATCAGCAATTTTGATTCATGCAGCTTTTCCAAAACAATTTTTTTTAACCATATGAATACTGACAGCCATCAAAAACACAAGAAGTCATGGGGGAAATACATTCGTTTTGCTTTTAAACAAAAATTATTCTAGACATGAGTAATGTTTAGAAAGTTATATAGAGTAAGAAGATAAGAGGATGCTAAGAATCAAATGGGAATAGTAAGATAATTCTGTACCCCAGAGTGTGTGTATATACAAGTACAGGGAAGAAAATAAATCAATGGTGATATGAAGCATGGCCTCAGGTAGCAAGGACAGGGATCAAGGGACCCCTGAATATTGGTGATGTGGTCTCATCCCCCCAGTCTTCCTGTGTAACCTAATCTTACCTGCAAGACACTGCCCATTTCTGGGAGGGGTCTTGGGAAGGTTAGATAAGGGCTTTGACAGAAGTCTTTTGGTCTTTGCCAGCATAGAGGTCAGAGGGAAGATGGCTGAAAGGAGTTAAGATGCAGAGCAGGGGCCCGGGAGATAGCCTGGAGGTAAGGCGTTTGCCTTTCATGCAAAAGGTCATCCGTTGGAATCCCGGTGCCCCATATGGTCCCCCGTGCCTGCCAGGAGAAATTTCTGAGCATGGAGCCAGGAGTAACCCCTGAGCACTGCTGGGTGTGACCACCCCCCCCCAAAAAAAAAAGATGCAGAGCAAGCTAAGAATGGCATGCGTAAATGGTTAGCAGCCACATCTGTTGGCTAGGGCTGAATAAAGATGTTATCTCTCTGGAAGCCTGCCTGTGAGTGAGTTCAATACCTGGCGCTTTCCTGGACCCAGACCCTCCAGTTAATGGGGAATGAAGCCACGTGGCCAGGGCCTAAAAACAAGGGCCTCCATCCGCAATCCAAGTCCATCCTGAGGGCTTAATGTATATGTTAAAAAATATAGTCAAAGACATTGCAAATAGGAGACAAAAGCGATAATAACTAAACCTATAAAGGATCATTTCAAGGAGACAGATTGGGGTGTAGGAGTTACTCTGAGTATATTGGTGAAGGGAAGATCACTCAGGTGGTAGATTTTGTATTGGAACACTGTATGTCTGAAAATCTATTATGAAATTTGTAAATAAATATGCTTTAATTAAGATATACTCAAAAATAAAATGGTGCTTTTAAAGATTGCCTTATCTCATGTTAAATTTTGTTTCTTTCAAAATGTTTTTAAAAAGCAGTTGATAGAATAATTTTTTGGCGACTTTTTGTAGCCAATCATTCACTTTCTAATAAAAAGTTTAGTGAATTTCTAAAGCTGTTAACAAAGAACAATATATATGGGGATAGTGTGACAGTACGGTGGGTAGGGCATTGGCTTTGCACATAACTAACCTAGGTTTGAATCCTGGCATTCAATATGGTCCTATGAACATTGTCAGGAGTGCAGAGCCAGGAGTGTTTTCTGCATATTCTAAATATGGGCCAAACCAGCCCCCCAAGTAAATTTAAGTCACTATATATGTCATTTCTGTAACATTTGTAGTTGGAATTACCGGGTTTACACAATGACTTATTCATTTAGTTGTTTTTATTAATATGAACATCCTTTTCCCCACTGATCAAAAGCAGTGGTTATATCTACTTAGCACATTTGTTGTGTAATTAGAAAAATATATGTATATATCTCTGTATGCAGCAAGTGTTCTACAAACACAAAACCTTTCCTCACTTCTGTACATTTAATATTATTTTGGCCATCTATACGTTACTGCTTATTTTGTGTCTAACAATATTACCTGGCTTTATATATCTCTATGTAATTTTGCCAAGACCTCTCTCATGGCATCATTTTATCATTATATAAAATTTGAGATGTAGATAACATAGTTTTGGACATTTTTATTTGGGAGATAAAGAGAAGCATTAAATTGTAAACTTAGTTTATTTTGTTGTTTTCTTTGTTTTATTTTTCAAACTGTCTTTACCAAAAACATTTGGCTTAAGCTCCAGAATCTATAAGTATTTATATACTGAACTGATAGATGGTAAGAACAGTGACAGTAACCTATCCAAGGTCACAGAGAGAAAGGTATTTGTTAAGAATAGGACAGATTTCCTTTTGACTTTCAGATTTTTCCATCAGACAGTGAGTAACATTTTAATTTTTTAAAAAAAAAAGGTCAATTCAGGAAAAATAAAAGTGTTTTTATGTTCTACACTAACTTTCCAATTAAAATGAAAATAGCTTATTGAATCTCAAGGAAAAGTCATATTTCTTCTACTCAGATTACTTCTGCACACAAGAAAAGTGCCAATGAGAAATATTAGCAGACTTTTTCACCACTAAATTGTTGATATCAGGGCATATTTGAGAAGGAGTCACCTAGAGGCAACTTTCCAGTCTTTTATCCATTACATTTGTGGAGCATTTCAGAGTTCACAAATGCTTTCACAGGCATTATCTAGTTACATTCTTGAAACAAACCCAGCAAGAATTATTAATACCAGCCACAGTTCACAGTGGGTACTCTAAGGTTCAGAAGAGGAAAAAATGACTTGCCTAAGGTCACACAACAAGTAGGAAATGATCATGGCTAGGTGCATTTTCTTTCCCATAGATACGAATGTCTAGCTCCCTTGATTTGCTCAAGGTATTGGGGAAAGATTAAAGTTCTCCCATTATGTCTCATTGGCCTCCTAACATCCAAATATAAAATTTTCTTTCTTAATCTTTACTCATGCAGCTTTAAAAGTCCAATTATGGATACAAGCCAGAAAATTATTCAGTCAAAACAAAATACCATATAATTCTACTCTATAGTTTCTGTTTTGTATGTACTGCTGTGAGAATAAAGCAATAGAGTCAAACTATGTTGATCTTCTAAGTGCTCTCTGTGACCTACCTGGATAAGTGATTATACAAATACAGAGATTTGTTTTGTTTTATGGAATACTGATGATTCAATGCAGATTTGATTTGAAATATCTAAAAATTGCTTTTGTTGTATATGTAAATACAATAAAACAAAAGTTTTCACTAAAAATGTATGAAATAATAGAAATAATCTTGTCATTTCACATGCATCTCTCTTTTTTTTTATCAATTCTTCACCTGACTTTGTTTACTTGAAAACTGGAGATTGCAATCAAGCAAATTTACCTAACTAAATTGTTCATTTTCTGCCAGTTAAACAGCAGTTTTGGTTTGACCCATTATTTATTTCCAGAATTTCCTTAGCCCCTTTGAAGAGTTGTGGAAGAAGTTTATGGAATATATGAAGTAGATGACTATTTGCAAAAAAGAGGTAAAGCCAATAAATTCAAGGAAAGAGTGAAAATAATGGCACTGGGGCTTCCTGATACGTCTCATTCCCCTGACTCCTTTATTTCCTTTCTGTTTTCTCATTTGTTACAGCTACACGAGGTAAGATTTAATTTTGAAGTTGTTTTCTTTAAGGTACATTTTTTCCTTATTTTTTTAAATCCTACATCTGCTCGATCCCTCATTTATAGTTCACAGTTTATCTGTTTTAAGTGACATCATTTTTCCAAAATCTTTTGAGAATGACAGAATTCCCTACAATTGTGATACTGATAATCACAGGACATTTTTGCAAGGAGCAAAATAAATGTTTGCTGGAATTTGGACTCAGACAACTTGAAGAAATCCAGAGTTACTTTATAGTTGATTTTCTCCCTTCAGACCTGATAGAAATAATAATTATGTTTTGGTGGTTTATTTTTGGGAGTGGGGGGAAAGTCGTTATACTCAGCAGTGCTCAAGACCTCCTCTTGGGTCAGGGATTACTTAGTAGGTTCAGAGAATCATATGGGATGGATGACAGGTATTCTAATTCAGGTTGACCATGTGCAAAGCAATTACCTGCTGTACTGTTGCTCCAGCCCCACGTTGACTTGTTTTATACATGGCTATATTGCAAAACATATAGTCCACATTTAGTGGACCCTCTCAAATTTTCTAATTGATTTTTTTGCTGCCAAAAATGAAATTAGACATTCTAGAGCAGATAATGTTTTAGTAGAGAAGTAGATATTGCTCAAGGTAGAGAGTTCACGTAAAAGTTGAATATATATATCTATATCTATCTATATATATTACATATATATAATTTTAATCTCATATGTTCTACATCTGCAATTCTAAACTATTGCTAAAACCTTTTTATCTCCAAAAGGGGTAATCAAAGATAAGTCAGCAAGAATATTATTAAATTGGAAATCTTCACAATATATAATTTGTAAGTCTTTCCTTACTGCTGTGATGTTTGACACATTTCAATTTTCAACATGTTAATGACACTAAACAGAACTTTTCCAGATGTACTTTTAGTCAATAAGCCAAAAATCCTCAAAATATGCTTGCTTTCATTCTTTTCTAAACTATAAATTAATAATAAATGCACTCCAAACATATTTTGAGTAAAACTGTGTTTTCTTCTCCACTTTGGTAACCCACATATAGTATTTTTCCAATAATGTTCACATTTCAAAACATTTTTAGTAATATAACTGCTGCCAAATTACATTTTTTCATTCCCTAATAATTAAAGTGTGATCCTGTGCTGAGATAGTGTCTTGAGTTGCTTGCAATTTGTTTTCTTGTGTGCGCAAATCTCTACTCTTAAAACTTCTCTATGAAGTCACTTTAGTTTTCTTATGAGAATTAACTCAATCTCTTCTTTTTTAGCACAACATCGTATGAGATGCATGCTACCACTAAATGCCATAATAATAATAGAAAATGCTGAAAAATAGTTACATCTATGACTATTATTAGTAGAAACTAATACAACTTGGCTATTTCTGCATTTTACTAATATCTAAAATAAATCCTTAAAGAAACAACACATAAATGAAAGGGAGTATACACACGTAAATGCAAAAGAATCAAAAATACATTTTTCAATGAAATGTCACAAATTAGGTACTGAATTAATACAACAGAAGCATGCCTTGCATGCTATTGAACTTGTTGGATCCTTTAATTTCATATGGCTCCGTGAGTCCACCAGGAGTGATTCCTGAGTGCAGAGCTAGGGGTCAGTCCTTAGAACAACCAACTGTAGCACCACAAAAAAAACCCCCACAAATTGAAAGTATGTGCATAAATATTTGTAGAGGTTATAATTAAAATGCAAATGAGTAACTTTAAAAATATTTGTGTTCTCAGGGCCAGAGCTGTGTCACAGTGGTAGAGTGTTTGCCTTGCATGTGGCTGACATAGGATGGACAGCTGTTAGATCCCCAGCATCCCATATGGTCCCCCAAGCCAGGAGTGTTCATGAGCACAAAGCCAGGAGTAACTCCTAAGCAACACCGGGTGAGTCCAAAAAAACCAAAAAATTAAAACAAACAAAAAAATTGTGTTCTCTCCTGGTCAGGGTGCTGGGTGCTGGCAAACTCAGTACTAGACATGATTTATTTTATTTTATTCATTATTATTATTATTTTTGGGGGGTCACACCCAGCAGTGCTCAGGGGTTACTCCTGGCTCTATGCTCAGAAATTTCTCCTGGCAGGCACGGGGGACCATATGGGGCACTGGGATTCAAACCGATGACCTTTTGCATGAAAGGCAAACGCCTTACCTCCATGCTACCTCCTGGACCCCTTATTCATTATTTATTTATATATTTAAAAAAATTTACCAGAGCAACATTCCCATCACCAATATCCCAAGTGTCTTCATGTCTCTGAGAATCATTACACAAATTCCTTTCAATTTTCTCAAAACCCATAAATGAGCAAGACCATTCTGTATTTATCTCTCTCCCTCTGACTTAATTCACTCAGCATAATAGATTCCATATATATACATGTAAAGGAAAATTTCATGACTTCATCTCTTCTGACAGTTGCATAATATTCCATTATATATATACATATATGGATATATGTATATATGGTATATATACCATAGTATATATATACATACACACACACACACACACACACACACACACACACACACACACACACACACACACACACACACACACATATATATATACCATAGTTTCTTTGACCATTCATCTATTGAGGGGTATCTAGGCTGTTTCCAGAGTCTGGCTATTGTAAACAACGCTGCAATGAACATAGGTGTGAGGAAGGGATTTTTGTATTGTATTTTTGTATTCTTAGGATATATTCCTATGAGTGGTATAGCTGGATTCTATGGGAGCTCAACTTCCAGCTTTTGGAGAAATCTTTGTATTGCTTTCCACAAAGGTTGGACTAGACGGTATTCCCACAGGAGTGAATAAGAGTTCCTTTCTCTCCACATCCCCGCCAACACTACTTGTTCTCATTCTTTGTGATGTGCGCCAATCTCTGTGGCGTGAGATGACCCCTCATAGTTGTTTTGATTTGCATCTCCCTGATTATTAATGACGTGGAGCATTTTTTCATGCTCCTTTTAGCCATTTGTATTTCTTCTTTGTCGAAGTGTCAGTTCATTTCTTCTCCCCATTTTTTGATGAGGTTATATGACTTTTTCTTGTAAAGTTCTGTCAGTGCCTTTGCCTTACATATTTTGGATATTAACCTCTTATCTGATGGGTATTGGGTGAGCAGTTTCTGCCACTCAATGGGTAGCTCTAGTATTCTACGTACTATTTCCTTTGAGGTGCAGAAGCTTCTCAGCTTAATGCAGTCCTATCTGTTTATTTCTGCTCTCACTTGTTTGAAGAGTACTGTTTCCTTCTTAAGGATGCTTTTAGTCTCAATGTTATGAAGCGTTTCACCTACATGTTGTTCTATATGCTTTATGGTTTCAGGTCTGATATTAAGGTCTTTAATGCATTTGTATTTTACCTTTGTACATGGTGTTAACTGTAGGTCTAAGTTTACTTATTTACAAGTGGCTAGCAAATTGTGCCAACATCACTTATTGAAGAGGCCTTGCCTGTTCCATTTATGACTTCTTGCTTCTTTATCAAAAATTCGGTGATGGTATGTCTGGGACATATGTCTTAGTGATGATATGTCCTGGAACATTCTCCAGGTACTCAATCATATTCCACTGAACTGATGGTCTGTCTTTATTCCAATACCATGCTGTTTTGATAACTGTTGCTTTGCAATACAGTTTAAAGTTGGAGAAAGCAATACCACCCATATTCCTTTTCCCAACTATTGATTTAGCTATTTGTGGGTGTTTATTGTTCCAAATGAATTTCAGAAGTGTTTGATCCATTTTTTTAAAAAATATCATGGATATCTTTAGGGAGATCATATTAAATATGTACAAAGCATTAGGAATTATTACCATTTTAATGATATCAATCTTGCCAATCCAAGAGCAGGATATGACTTTCCATTTCCATGTGTCTTCTCTTATTTCTTGTAGCAGGGTTTTATAGTTTTCTTTGTATAGGTCCTTCACATCTTTAGTCAAGTTGACTCCAAGGTATCTGAGCTTGTGTGACACTAATGTAAATGGGTTGTTTTCTTAATGTCCATTTATTCCTTCTCATTATTGGTGTATAAAAAGGCCATTGATTTCTGTGTGTTAATTTTATAGCCTGCTACTTTGCTATATGCATCTATTGTTTCTAAAAGCTATTTGATAGAGTCTTTAGGATTTTCTATGTATAGTATCATGTCATCTGAGAAAGTGAAAATTTGACTTATTTCTTTCCTATCTGAATGTCCTTGTTCCAATACTATGTTGAATAGGAGTGGTGAGAGTGGGCATACCTGAATAGCCAAATGACACAGCTCATAAAATTAGAAAATGATCAACAAAAGGAACCAAAAATAGGGAGACAGAAGGAAATAACAAAGCTGAGAGCAGAAAATAATGAAGTGGGAACCCCTAAAACAATCCAAATGATCAACAACAGCAGAAGATGGATCTTTTAAAACTAAACAAGATTGATAGACCATTGGCAAAATTCACAAAGAAAGAGAGAGAAACTTGATAACCCTTATTTGAAACAAAAAGGGGGAGATCACTTCAGATATTGCAGAGATCCAAAGGGTAATCAGAGATTACTTCGAGAAACTTTATGCCATGAAACATGAGAACCTGGAAAAAATGGATAAATTTTGAACTCTTATAATCTTCCATGGTTGAACAAGGAGGATGTAACATATCTAAACACCCCCTTCACTATTTAGGAAATTAAAATGGTAATCAAATATCTCCCCCAAAAGAAGAACCCAGGCCCAGATGAATTCACTAATGAATTCTTTCAAACCTTTCAAGAGGAACTACTACCAATCCTGGCCAGGCTCTTTCATGAAATTGGAAAAATAGGAACATTTCCAGCAGCTTCTATGAGACCAATATCACCTTGATACTAAGACCAAACAGAGATACAGCCAAAAAAGTAAATTACAGACCAATATCTCTGATGAATACAGAATTCAAAGATCCTCAAAAAAATTCTGGCAATGTCTTATCAAGAAGATCTTTCACTGTTATCAAGTAGGTTTCATCCCAG
The DNA here is from genome assembly GCA_004027635.1 of Crocidura indochinensis. Lineage (NCBI taxonomy): Eukaryota > Metazoa > Chordata > Mammalia > Eulipotyphla > Soricidae > Crocidura > Crocidura indochinensis. The sequence continues at coordinate 23,378 of PVKC010005345.1, read as the reverse complement.
GAATGCAAGGATGTTTTAACATTCATAAATCCACCAACATAATACAGAACATCAACAAGAAAAAAAATACAACTCACATGATCATATCAATAGACGAAGAGAAAGCATTTGATAAGGTCCAACACCCATTCTTGATAAAAAAAAACTCTCAGCAAGATGTGAATGAAAGGAACCTTTCTCAATCTAATCAAGGCAAACTACCACAAGCCAATGACAAATTATGGAATGGCCCTAATGAAAAAATACTAAATGCTTTCCCTCTAAACTCTAGTACTAGACATGATTTTTAATGTTTTATATATATATTTATATATACAGATATATACTGCTTAAAGTTAAGTACCAGAGTACATGCATTAATAGAGTATGTTCTACTATTTGCTATGTCATTATATGAATATACCACCATTTATTTATTCATACTACTGCTAAAAATGTTTATTTTGTTAACTAATTTAAGGCTAAAATGTAACAATACATAAATAATCATTACTAAACTTAAAAAGACATAGAAAATACATTATGCTCATTTTATTATTTTAAATGATTTTTACTGTGATCACAGTGAATTACAAGTCTTTCGCAGTAACACTTAAGGTACATAGTGACAAAGAATTAGGGCCATTCCCTAATTTTTTTTAATTGTCCTCCCTCCACCTCTTTCCTAGCATTCATCTCCCACCTCCCCACTTTTGCTCCTTTGACTGCTAGTGTAAGAGGTCTCCTTTGTGAATAGCTTGTTGTAGATTGAGTATCGATTATGGTGTCGTTTACTTTGGGTTTGGTGCTTAAGTCTGATCATTCTTTATTTCCACTCAATGTTGGATTCCACAATGGCTTGTTCCTGGTACCATTCATTTATTTTAATTAATTTTTTAATTTTTAAGTCAACCCAGTGGTTGACTTAGTGGTATCAAAGAATAAACACATGACTTCATAGACACCAGTTGTATACTTTATTACTGAAGTCACAGTCCTGATTCCTCTCATTTTAACTTTTATTTTCAGTGTCAATGCATATCAACATAATATATTAAACAGTGACTGATTAATCCAAATAAAAACATGGAAGATGTGTCATGTTGTATCCAGGGGTTGGAAAGATAGCATGGTGATAAGGCGCTTGCCTTACATGCAGAAGGATGGTGATTTGAATCCTAGCATCCCATATAGTCCCCTGAGCTTTCCAGGAACGATTTCTGAGCTTAGAGCCAGGAGTAAACTCTGGACACTGCCAGAAGTGACCCCAAAACCAAAAAGGAATAACATTCTTATTTATTTTGCAATTCCTAATGCATAACTTATTTCAATATATCTCTATTTAATTTTATAATTTTAAAATAATTTATAGATTTATATATTGTTCATATTATGTCTTAAAAAAACTTCAATTTGACTCATGGAACCAATGATGAGCATTAATGAGTTAAGTATCAGTATTAATATGAGCATTAATGAGTTAAGTGTGAGTTAAGTTTCTTAAAGTATTGGTACAGATACCCTTAATTGAGTTGTTTTTAAGATGAAATAACATAATCCTGACAGGGGAATATTAATAAAAAGAATTTATAATATAGCACTCCAAAATTAGAGAAAAGCTAATACAAAAAAACCCTTAAGGGGTATGGTCTTTAAGTAAAATAAGATTAAAAAAAACACAAAAAGTGGCAATTAATGAACTCCACTTACAAGATGATATAAAGATATATGAGCATTGTCAGAAGAGAGAAGCTATAAAAGTGCTCAACTTTTCTTTTTTCAAAGACAATATAAAAAGCATAATTCTAGTGTTTGAAAGGTTGTAATGCATTTTAAAATGATTAATTATTCAATTAAGAATGAAACAGTAAAAGAAAAGCATAAAATGGGGTTATAGAAGATAATGTCTAAATAACAATTAGAACAATAAATTTAAGTGGCTTAAGATTTTTATAAAAAAGATGAAGTTTCTCCACTTGAATTGCTAAATTTAATTTTTCAAAAATAAAATTGTGGGGTCCAGGTGGTGGCGCTGGAGATAAGGTGCCTGCGCTAACCTAGGACAGACTGCGGTTCTATCCCCCGATTCCCCATATGGTCCCCCGTGCCTGCCAGGAGCAACTTCTGAGTGAATAGCCAGGAGTAACCCCTGAGCGTCACCGGGTGTGGCCCAAAAAATAAATAAATAAAAAAATAAAATTGTACATCTGAAAAAAATAGAAGCATAACTTCTCCAGATCCAACACCAAGGTCTGTGGGTGTCTCGGGGTTTTTAACTTTATTAAGATTAAGCATTTCAACAATAGGGTATGAGGCCAGTCTCATTTTACTGTATTCATTTGTCACAATCACAAATTGAACACAGCTGTATTTGGGGATTTCTATTGGTATGGCACCAAGGATAGAGCTTTGCTATGATGGACAAGACAAGATGATATCTTTGACATCAGTGATTTTAAATAAACACTCGTTTTTCTAATTAAAATTAGCTTTTCTAACTAATTAAAATCTATCTTTCTCAGCCTTATTCATAACAGTTTAGTTTGATTTCTGGCTAAGTCAAGTTCATACAACAAGCTTGAATACAATTAGAGAAAAATGTAGTGGGTGGTATAGGTTCTGGCAAAAGGTTTATCTACAAATGTTCTAAATATAGGTTATCCATTCATCAGTGGCTCGCCAACTTTTTCACACAACAAACAAGTTCTCTTTTCTTCTCTGCTTCATCTCTACATCAAGAACTCCACTGATGCTTTATAACATTTATCTTTAGAACATATTAAGGAAATAATTAAAGGAAACCTTATTATTCCCAAATGAGTTGATACTGGCTAATAAGATTTTTAAAATTCGCAGCGGAAAATACTTCTGAATTACTGGTATGTCAAATTAATTAGTTTATTGTATTAATTTTTCCCCACAAGGATGTAATATAAGTGATATCATTTAATTTCAGTATAATTATATCAGAATAAATGATGCAAGTTTATTGTACACTTCAGGCAGGCCTATATGAAGATGTGAAAAAAAGTGTGAGTCATGCAATCTGGTGAGATGCAAATAAAAAAGAGCAAACAATTACAAAGAATAAGAAAACTTTAGTAGGAGACACTAGTCAGACAAGAGCTCTACAAGTTCAGGACCGTGGTTAGGTCCTTAGATTCCTGGTTGGGTTTTGCTATGAACATACAAATTAAATTTGGAGACGTAGAGCCTGTAACTCTTTCTGCTTTTATATTGCTCTTCATTCTCACAATCAAGAAAAAAATTGGGCCATTTTGTTTAAAGAACATAGGGTCACCTCAGATTCTGAGCACTTCAAATTATGCTTCAAGTAGTGCAGGACTGAATTGTTCTGAAAGTGGAAAAGACCATCTTTAACCTATATTATAGCTAGATGCAACACTAAGGAATCAGATAACAGTGGTTATAGTTTGAGTACCTCTAGGAGCTTTCTAAAATACTGAGATTCTAGAAATTTGTGACAAAGCAGCTTGACTTTTTCAAGAATTCTCAAATTGCACAGATCCAAAAAGCAAAAACTACTTTTGTTTTCCTGACTTGGGGACAATAACCAGTAGTGTATTAGGGTATCAGGGACCTATCTATTCTGGACTCTGAATTCAGGGATCATTCAAGGGCCATAAATAGTGCTGAGGTTGAAATCTAGGTCAGAATTATACTGGGAATATACCTTTTCCCAGTGTTGCTTAAACTTACTCCCACCTTTTCTTAATTACATTTTTGAAAACACCATTCTAAGGAATTACCTATGAAAAATTATTTCTTTTTCAGAATCCTGGTCTGCCAAATGAAGAATCCTATGCACAGCATTTATAGAAAACTTAACATCCATTTTACTCTCACCATTACACATAGTGGCCAAGTTTTTAGACAGAATCATTAAGAAAATAAAAGTATTCTGATTTTGGTGTTCGTCATGGATGAACTAACAAATTTAGGCAAAGTTACATATGTGTGTTTCTAGAGTTGATTTTCTTTAAAATAAATAGAAAAAATTTAAAACCAAGCACAATGTAAAAGCATTCTATATAAGTTAAAAACTCCATTGAATGATCATTTTATGAAATTTGCTTTTGCAGAAAAATTTAGATATAATCTTCAAAGAATTTCCAGTCTATGATAAAAAAATTGAGCACTGACAGATTTGTTTTTCAAAAGCCCAATTTGAACACACTGTCTACATTTTATTTTATTGGTATGACTGTGAAAATAAAAGAGGGTGATGAATGTAGGATTAGTACATTAGATAGCTTTCTATGCAACTGGCCTGAATTTGATTCCTAGATCTACACATGCTCTACGAAGGACTGCTTGGGGTGATGGATGAGCACAAAGCCAAAAATAAGTTCTGGGCACCAGTCATTGTGTACCAAAAGCCATAAAATAAAAGAGGGCTTTATTTTAAATTTGTTTATTCTAACTTGCATTGTATTTAAAATGGTAAAATTATTGTCTTTAAAAGATGGAGATGTAGGAGCCAGAGAGTGGCGCAAGCAGTAAGGCATCTATCTGCCTTGCGTGCACTAACCTAGAACAGACCACGGTTGGATCTCGCCTCCCAAATCAGGAGCGATTTCTGAGCGCATAGCCAGGAATAACCCCTGAGCGTCACTGGGTGTGGCCAAAAAAGCAAAAAAATAAGAATAAAAAATGGAGATGCTCTGCAAGTAATCATTCATATTAAAAAAACAATTATTTGGGGCCAAAGAGATGGCATGGAGATAAGGCGTTTGCCTTGCATGCAGAAGGTCAGTGGTTCAACTTCCGGCATCCCATATGATCCCCCGAGCCTGCCAGAAGCAATTTCTGAGCTTAGAGTCCTGAACGCTGCCAGGTGTGACCCAAAAAGAGGAAAACAAAAAAGATATAATAATAATTATCTTTTTTAAAAGAGTACAATGCCTGACATGTTGCACCAATCCTATTTGGGACTGGAGTCTTAAAAGGAAAAGGTAACACAATGGATAACATCAGAGCTTTATGACTAATGTACTCCAATCTTTGCATAATTTGATGAACTGATATGCAGATGATGTAACTTACATATATATGTGTGTATATATATATATATATATATATATATATATATATATATACACACATATATATCATCTGATGAATCCTAATGGCTTTGGTTTTTGTAAAGGGAATGTTCTTAACAATTTCTCAAGAAATAAAAATAAAATAATTTTGAATGGAGCTCATTTAAAAACCTAGGGAATATTAAATATAACTCGTGCATTTACTTTGTTTCTAAAACTAAATCAAATAATAATATCAACTTTAAAACATCAAAAATAAAAATTAAAGCAAATAAACAAAGGGAACAGTCCACTTAAAATAATTACTTTTCTAATTCTTAAAATACCAAAAGCAAAACAATAGACAAATTGGACAAGTATTAAAGTATTTGATTAATTGCTTTTACAACTTATGGCAAAATTTAGTTGTGATAAAATTTGACAATGTATATATAAATTCTTATTTAAATTTCCAGCTACATACTATATTGTATATAAGTAGACTTTAGTATCACAGTAAGCCATATATCTGATATGAATCAAAGACATGGATTATGATAAAATATCAGATATATTTTATTAAAATAGTGGACAATGTCTTCACAAAGTATTGATTATCATAGTTGTTATAAATAAATAAAAATAGGCAACATAAGATTCATGCTAACAAGATTTGATTTTTCATTATTATACTTAATTTGTTAATTTGTTTTGAATACAACAGAAACATGCAACATGAAATGATGGCTTCTTAAAACTGTACTTGTCTTTATTTACAGTAACCACAAACATTCTTAGAATATTCATAGAAATGAGTACACAAATCTGAAAATAAAATATGAGAAATTCATTTTATGAGCAAGTTCTTATAGAGCTCTGTTTCACTAGCCTCAGTACGTAGTTTTATTGTTGGAAGCATTATTTTATATCATCTCTTGCTTTTAACATTTATCCTGATTATTTTTCTTATAACAAATGCATTTGCTATATCACAAATAAAATTTTTTGGCTATTCATCTGCCATTTCCCCTGTGCTTTGTTTTATATATCAATCTTCATGTTTATATATATTACACATCATTTTAGCTAAACAATATCACAAACTATAATTCTGATATTTAACAAATTATGTTCTTTTCATAACCAAGGGAGTAAATTTGAAAGTTCATTTCCCATAGATATTTTAGAAACAAATATTGATGTTATCTTCATGTAATATTTTGTTATACTATTTATAATAAAAAATCACTTTTCCTTTTTTAGGGGTGTTGGGCCACATATTCAGGGCTTACTCTTGACTCTTAGTCAGGAATTATTTCTGGAAAATAGGAAAAGCATATGGGATCCTCGGGATCAAAAATGGACCAACCACATGCAAGGCAAGTTTCCTATTCACTATTTTATCTATGAAGCCAGTGCCTCGATTACCTTTTATATTATTTGCGGGTGCCCTGAAGCCCCCTGGAGGGGAGACCCGGCCAGCTGGAGGGAGCTGAGAGGCTTTGGGCAGCCGCACTTTTATTCTGCAGGACTAAGAGTGCACCATACCTGTCAAGAAATCAAAGAGGTTAAGGAATGACCCAAGATGAAAATCCGATCAGGGGCATCTTTAATGGGGAATGTGCCTGCTTTTATAGACAGGCAGAAAGGGGCTGACAGAAGGCAATGTCAATTATTCTTTTGGCCCGCAGGCCACAGCAAGGCATTGTCTCCCAAATATGGAAGGTGGGCAAGTGGTGAGGCAAGGTAATTTTGCACGTAGGAGGTTTTCACAGAGACACTTTGTGACCTTGGGAAGAGCTTGCTGGTTACATTCCCAGGTCCTTAACAGGTTTATGGTGGGGCAACTCCTTAAGAAGTAACTTTGTAACACCAATGTAACAGAGAACAAGAATGCAGACCTTATTGATCTAAGCAGATGGGCAGGGGGGAGTATAACTATATTCCGGGAAGCGATACTGGCTATGTCCTTCTCTCAAGGCTCAAAGAATTATTTATTGCTTTGTGGCCACCTGTTTCCTGATAGCCCAGGCTTGTGGCGAAGCTGCACGTAGACTCCTTGCTATTTGTATTAGCAAGGCTGGAAAATGGCAGAGAGGCTGAGAAGATGGCTCTGTCAGGCCATGGTATATGGTAGCCAACAATTATTTAAATAATAATCTGATCATATTCTCCTGTAATATTTATATATATTTCTAGTTATAATACATGCAAATATATTTATAATGAGATGTAGATTAGATTTAGCCTTTATTTCTTTGTTTTTATATTTTAATACTAAGATGTATAAAAGTAGTGAAACATTTTAAGAGGATAAATTCAATATAAATATAAATATAGGTTATATTATACTTTAATAGAACATAATGAATTTATAGAACTCTAAGTTCTATATTATAAAAAGTAAATAAAACATGAACATGAATTTTCTTAAAAGTTTAGTGTTAAGATCAAGATGGAAAATACTTGAATATTTGTGCACCCACTGTTACTAATTACTGCTATTAATGCATAATCAATAAATAAGGTCTGTTAGGAAAGAATTCAAATATCTTAATATTGTTTGTTTAAGTTGATTTTACTGAAGCATATCATACAGAAAATATCACATATGCTGAGACATATTGCTCAGTGACTTTACACAAGTGGCATTTCTGAAAACAACACCCTAATTAGTAAAATATGTTTTATCATTAATATGATAGTCATCTTCCATATCATTGTTATTCCCTGAGAGAAACTGCTAGTCTAAGTTCTAGTACTATAGGCAAATGCATATCATTGTTAATTATATTTAGAGCAAGACATATGTTTAAGAAGAAGGAAACTGATTAAATAATGCCTAATGTCACTATAATTTGAGCATTTTGAAATGTAGAGATATAGTTTTATCTAGATAGATCCTCACAGCATGAGAGGCCATAGGTTAGTTCTTTTAATATATATAAAGGTGTGGTGAAGTGAAAAAGAGTGAAGATGAGTTGGATAGGCAATAAAGGCATTAAAATAACTGTCTTCCATGTACTAAACTCTGGTTTGATCCTGAGTATGTAGATAGTCAGTCCCCTGAGCACACTAGGAGTGATTCCTGAGCACAGAACAATGAGTAAGCTCTTAATATTATAAAACAACATTAGTGATGGGAATGTTGCACTGGTGAGGGGGGTAGTGTTCTTTACATGACCCTACCACAATCATGTTTGTAATCAAGGTGTTTAAATAAATATATTAATTAAAAACAACAGCAATAACAAACAGAACAAAACAAACAAAAACAGCAAATGTGACCTAGGGAACATAATAGCATAGAAATAGTATAATTATAGTAGTAGTATTTATGTGACGGAGACCACAAGTCAAGAAATACTATTTCAAGAATAGAATCAGTAAGAAAACAGACTTCCCTTAGGCTCCAGAAGAAATAGAATCCAGATAATATTCTTATCAAAGATTTTGAACTTTCAAGAACTATTATGAAATAAATTTGTTTTGTCCAAAGTTATTCACATGTTGGTTGTTAGTTACCAGAGCAGAAGCATGCGAACTTTTGGAGATATTGTTCTTGTTTTGGTATATAATATAAACTTCCAGGTTGTGTAAAAATTAACTGACTTATATCATGTCATATGGAGATTATATTACCATAAAGAATTGAAGCCATTCTTAACCTTAATAATTGTATTTTGCCTATGACTTTAAAAATTACATAGGGAAAGTTTCTAGTTCTGTAAATATGACAGTCATGGCAGATATTTCTCTTTATATAAAATGTTTTTGCCACAGGCAAGCTTTATCTTTTTCTTGACTGATACTTTGTATTATCGGTGACTGACCTTCACATATTGAGGCATTTCCTAAAGTCCACACAAGGACACTTAATCATGCAAACAGGAAAATAGTACCACAGCTATTATGTTTTATCTAATGGCTTATTTCTTATTGGTTTACTTTGATGTTAATGATGAAAGGGAATATGTTTTTTATTATTATTCCACAATGTACAAAGGAACTTGAGAATACCAGCGTGCATTGGTTGTATTTATAATAAAAAGAACTCTTGTTTCTTTTTTCTCTCTCTCTTGATTGCAGTTACATTAGCATTAGTTTGTAATACAATACCACTCTAATTATTTTTCTTTTGGTAATATGTATCTAGGAAGAAAAAAAAACAAAGGATACACCTAGTAATATTTTACCTATGAAAGTGACATTAGATTTTTTCTTTTGTTATGTTAAGAGCTTTGTAGGAGATAATGGATGGTGCTGACGCTATTGCTTCAATATGATTCATCAATCGTGGGGGAAGGAGACATCTACTCTGCTCTTAATGATTGGTTTCTAAATGACAGGGCCTTTTGTACTAAGAGTACAGAAGCTAGTTTCTAAAGCTTGAAAAGTGTATTTAACAAGAAGACAGAAAATGTATTTACTCTCTATTAGTAAATCAAAGGTAGAGAGTGGGATTGTTTAGATTTCCTCTTTTTGAGTAATGGACAATTGAATGGGTTCTTATATAATTTCATTTCTATAATTCTTTGGTGTAGAACTATTAAAGAACAAATCAGTTGGTGATTTGGAGTATTATCTATTTATAAAAGCAGTGAAGCAGAATTGCTGGATTTAAGCCACTAAACTTAGATCCATTTGAATCAAATGTGAAAGAAAAATTTAATTCCAAATCAGAATTATGAATTAAATAATTGTCTGATTGGTGACACAATTAAAACAGCTAAAATGCTTTTATTTTTTATAATAATCCTCCAAATTTTAAAATACTGTGATCATTGCCCATGATAGACTTAATCTCTTAATAAAGTAACTTTTAAGTTAATAAAATTTTAAATTATTCAGATTATTGAATTTTCTGTTCTATTAATTGCTCATTTCTATTTTTATTGATTTTATTTTTTTTATTTTGGTGGGGAGAAAAGCTCAAAAGTGTCAGCAGTAGGGATCCTAAGTGGTAGTGCAGCAGTAGGACATTTGCTTTGCACATGGCTGAGCAAGGACTTACTTGGATTTCATCTTTGGCATAAATAATCCCTGAGTGCTGCTCGATGTGGCCCAAAATACCGCCCCTCCCCAAGTCAACGGTTATACCAATAGGACCAAAATAAATCTTCTCATGCTTAAGGGTTTTTTTTCCCCTTTGGGGACCATATCAGATGCCAGAATTCGAACCACTGTCAGTCCTGGATGGCTGCTTGCAAGGCAAAAGCCCTACCACTGTGCTATCTCTGATGGTTCTAAATACCTTTATCTAAAGGCTGAAGAGCTTCATCTTACTTATTTAGTTTTTGGTCTTTGGGCCACACCTGCTAGTGCTTAGGGCTTAGTCTTAGCTTTGCACTCAGGGACCACTCCTGGAGGACTCTGGGGACATTATGGGTTGCAGGTGATTGGATTCAGGTCAGCTTTGTGCAAGACAAGTGACCTATGCTCAAGCCCATAACTGAAGTGTTTAAAATAGTTCATTTAGTTGGATCATTTAAAAATTATTTTTTGATACAAAATCTTTATTTATGCACCATGATTACAAGCATGATTGTAGTTGGGTTTCAGTCATAAACAGAGCATCCTCTTCACCACTGCAACATTCCCACTCAAAATGTTAATTTTGGAGAGTTTTACTAGCTTTCTCTAAGACAATAGATTATTACTCTCTAAAATAAATCACCTGAATGTGTTCTTACATATTTTTTCTTTTCTTTTGACCCACACTCCATGGTGCTCTAGGACTACTTCTGAGTCTGTGCTCAGAGGTAGTACTTAAGAGAGAATACAGTATCAGGGATCAGTTTTGCCACATGCAAGCAAGTACCTGCCTTAATCCTTGTACTGTCTTTGACCCTTTTGTTTTCTATTTGTTATAATCCTGTGTCGCAGCAATACTGATATGCACATATCTCCTACTTAATATGAAATGGAAGTACTTGTAGAGAAAAAAATCGAAGAGTTGGGATAGTTTAATAAAATCAGTTAAAGCTGTTTACCTACCTACACATCTTTACGTAGATTATCTCATTTTTCTTAGTACTTAGGGTTTTGGCAATATATATATTTTTAAGTACATATTTATATAAATATATATTAATTGAAACATTAAAATCATTATCAGGTCAATCTAATACCTAAAGAACAAGGTTGTATTCTTAGAATTTTTATTTATTTTTTAAATAAATAATATATGCAATACTTCTGATGAGATGGAAATCATGATAGAGTTTTGAGGTATTCTCAAACTCTACCAAATTGACTTCTTTTAAGCCCTCTTATTTTTGTTTTAGAAAGTATCTATTGATTTTGTTTAGTCTCTTGAATATTTCATTGTAGGTGAAAAATGAACCCACCCACAAACAGTAAATAAATTTGAATAGGTATTGTGCACTTCTAAGTCTATTTTATTATGCAAAGTCAGAATAAAATGAACTGAACTTCTTTCATAAAATAGAGTAAGAATTAATTCCTTCAAAATATCAAAGAAAAATATTAAAAATGTAAAATTATTTTATGATATTTTATTAAAAATATTTCTTTTTCTTTTTCTTTTTTTTTGTTTTGTTTTGGGACAGCACATGGAAATCTTGCAGTGGTCCTCAAACTACGGCCCGTGGGCCAAATACTGTATTTGTTTCCATTTTGTTTCTTCACTTCAAAATAAGATATATGCAGTGTGCATAGGAATTTGTTCATAGTTTTTGTTTTTACTATAGTCTGGCCTCCAACGACCTGAGGGACAGTGAACTGGACCCCTGTTTAAAAAGTTTGAGGACCAATGTAAGAGCTTACTCCTGAGTTTGAAACATCTCCAACTGTTTCTAAAATACCTCCAAGTCCAAAGACCAAAGTGCCTTTCCAGTCAAGAAACTTGCTCAAGTCAAAAGCCCTACGATGGGTAACTTGCCACTTTTCACTGGCCCAGAGAAATTGCCAGCCATTGAAATTAATATAGCAGATAAAACAAATGCCAAAAAATGAGTTAGAAGCATCCCAATGAGATGCTGAGTCAAAAAGTGGATCCCTACGGTTACCTTCCACTCATTCTCTGCTGCAACTCTATAGAGTGTGGGATGAGCACATATCAGAACCAGCTTCCTTCCATCAAGGAAACAAAAATTCCAACCTATGTGGATTTAAATATGAAATCTCTTGGTTAGTTTAAAAAGGTGTGTTTGAAGTATGATCCACTTTCTCCATTTTGTGTTGAATCCCTTACTACCTGGAGTAATGATAGGTAGTAGCCCCTCAGGACTTTAATGCTGTTGCTAAGATCTACCTGACTTCTTTTCAACTTCTGCAGTGGAAAAATGTGGTTTTATGATGGAGATAAACTAAACTTAATAGTCTACGTCATTCTGGAAGGATGGTTGCAGGAGTTTAGTTGTTGTATGAGCTTTAGATAGGGAAAGGGCTTTCTAGAACTTTCAAAAGCAGGCAATTTTACCCATAATGTTTTGGAACTTGTCAGAGAGATTGATTTTTGTGATTGGGACAAGGTTGCTGTGGGTGCAGAATTTAAGTGTCGTTTCACAAAAAAAGTATTTCAGGCTGCTTCAGAACCAAATGCAAAATTTATGAGGAGACTGACAGATGCTATTCAGAGTCAGATTAAAAGCAAGGAAATATAACAGTTTCTGACAAAATTGTTAGTTTTTGAAAATGCCAATGGAAATTGTCAGTTTATTTTATGTCCCATCAGAGAAAGAAGATGTTTTGGGATTTCTACATACTTGTTTGAATATCATGTCATTCAATTTCAATGGCCCTAAAGAAACAGCTTTAGTGACCTACTCACTATAGAGGCAAACTTCTTAGAAGCAGAACTGATCCAATTATCATCTCAAAGAATATCCTGGGCCTCATCCATAGAGACCACATGGACTTTGTCCAAAGTGTGGCAAAGGATTCCATTGAGTCAGATTTTTTTCTCATCTTCATATTTGTGTCTTGAGTAACTTGGGAAGAGGTCCAAACCCAGTCCCACAAGGTCAGATGCTTTAACTGTGGCAAAATGTGAAGACAAATTGGTGATGGGAATCCCCCTGATTTTATGTAAATATGTACCTAAAATATTATTGTCAACAATATGTAAGCCACTATGATCAAAATAAAAATTATATTAAAAAATGTGAGATCTATGCAGACTGTGGTTCCTTTCTGCACCTTTACCGTTGAAGCCAAGATCTAATCATCCAGTCTTGTAAATTTGGTTCATAGGTTGATCCCAGGCCCCATAAAATCAGGGAACATTATTGGGTTACTGATCCTACCCTAATTAATAATTGTAATCCACTCTAGGGTGTGACCTGGTGATATTATATTGGATTATTGCTTGCTTGCTATTCTGCTTCCACTCTACGGTGATTCTGGTTCTTGTGTATAAAAGCAAGGATCTAAGGAAGGCTGGGGCTCTTTCTGGGGCAGATTCTTTACCTTATTCACTGAATAAAGCTGATATCTCCTGAGGCCTAACTGTGAGTTTTCTTTTTCTTTTCTTTTTTTTTTTTTGTTTTTGTTTTTGGGTCACACCCACAGCACTCAGGCATTACTCCTGACTCTATGCTCAGAAATTGCTCCTGGCAGGCTTTGGGGGACCATATGGGATGCCGGGATTCTGAACCACCATCCTTCTGCATCTAAGGCAAACGCTTTACTGCTGTGCTATCTCTCTGGTGTGTCTGTGAGTTTTCCACCCACCATTATCCTGAACCCTCAGAACCGCCTGCTTTACGGGTTGGCAAATGAGTGGCTTGGGATGGAGTAGAAAGTCCTCTCTCCATCCCATCACCTTCTAGCCCTATCTAGGGCTGTTAATCTACAGAACATTTTTTGTCAGTCATTAGTTTCCCAGACCAGATCAAGAGAACTCCATGAATAGATTCATTAAAGCTGGATACTTCAGGAAGTTGCGCCATGGATATTTCCTGCCCTAAAAAGTTACAATAATACCAGCCCAAAGCCTTTGCAAGTTAAAGGCTTGAAGATGGCATAAAAGAGTCTATATCTTCAGGAACTGTGTTTTTGATGATGGGGTGAGGAGTATGACTATTAAAGGTATTTCTGTCCATCTGGGAATTATATTTTCACACCTTGGATAAACAATAGTACTTATTCCCATGCCTATAGTTTTGTCTTTTAAAAATGGTGAAATATAACTCAAACTTCATTACTTCCGTATGTTATGCCTGACAAAATAGACCATCACAGGGTAGTTGATTTCAAAATACAAATCCTCATGCCATTGTTAATCCTTTAATAGCCTTTACTGCTAAGCTTATAGAATAACATGCAGTGTTAACCCTTTAAATTCAGAGCAGGAAATTTGAGGACATGTTTAATTATAATACTGAAGTATCTGGGATTGCTTTAAATACTGTACCCATAATTGTGATGAGTTTAGTTAGAGAAATAACTACATTTTGAACTGTCCTATTAATAATGAGAATGTTTGAGGGAAATGGAAAGCCTGTCTAGAGTACAGGCGGGGGTTGAGTGGGAAGGAGGGAGATTTGGGACAATGGTGATGGGAAAGTTGCACTGGTAATGGGTGGTGTTCTTTGTGATGTTCTTTACATGACTGAAACCCAAACACAATCATGTATGTAATCAAGGTGTTTAAATAAAATATATTAAAAAATAAAAAAATACTGTACCTATAATTGGGCATTGCAAGATATATATTATGGCTTAGAGGGAATAGGAAGTGCTTTATCTTCATCAGCTGTTAGACATTACTCAAGGATTTTAAAGTGCATAGACCCAGAGGAACAGCAAGTGGCTTTTTTTCTGTATGTGGCTCCAATTTTCTTAGAAATGAGGGCATGACTTTCACAAATAATGGAGGGCAGAATACAACATTTCTCACCCAATCCCATTCCAAATTATTAGCTCAGAACATTTGCCTTCTCACCAACCTCCCAATACCAGATCAGAGATTTCCCCTTTTGAATTGGGACATTTGGGTTACCCTTTACAATTTAATGTAAATACAGACTATAATTATCAATTACAGTAAATCAATGTCTCAATTTGGATGATTCCCAATTGGGTTATCCATTTCAGTTAAATGGAAATCAAATATCCCAATTTAGATTTCCATTGGTCCACGAACAACACAAAATTAAAGGCACTGAAAAACTTGCTTTATGTCCAACTAAAATTGGGGCACATTGAAACTTCTTTTTCTGAATGGAATTCACCTGTTTTTGTTATTCAAAAGAAGTCTCTTAGCTGGAGACTTTGATATGTTTGATATGATCGATAGCTGTCAATGCAAGCATGATTCCTATGAGAAAATTACAGAACAGTCTCCCTTCACCGGTAAGAATACCAAAAGACTAGATATTGATAGTAACTCACTTAAAAACCTATAGGGCCAAAGAGGAGGCACAAACAATAGGCCATGCATGTGCTAACCTAGAATGGACTGTGATTCAATCCTTTGGCATCCTATATGGTCCCCCAAGTCAGAAGCAATTTCTGAGCCCAAAGCCAGGAATAACTCCTGAGCATTATCAGGTGTGGCCCAAAAACAAACAAACAAAAACAAACAACAATAACAAAAATCCTGTTTTTATAGCATTTTCATTCACGCAAAGGACGGAAAAGTTTGCATTTTCAATTCCTTCTTTTAAAAATACACCTTTCATGTGGCAATTTTGATGGACTATTTTGCTTCAGGGCACGATCAACTTGCACAAATTGATAATATTTTGTTGCTGTGGTCTTATGTCCAGCTGACAACAAGTCCTCCTAGGCATGTTTATTTCACTATACTGATGATATTTTGCTTGCATTCTCAATGGACAGAGTATTACAATCTGTATTAAAAATGTCATCACATGCCTACAGGCTGTTGGTTTAAGAATAGCTACAGGAAACATTCAGAATTTGACCCCATGTCAATATCTGGGTTTCACATTGGAGCATACCTCAGAGTGTCCTCAGATCTCATTAGAAAAATCTAAGGACTCTTAATGCATTTTAAAACTTCTTAGGTGATATAAATTGGATGTAAGACTCCCTGGGATTCCAAACTCTGTACTCAGTAACTTACTCAGCACCCTGGAAGGAAATACAGATTTAAATAGCTGCAGTTGTTTAAACCAAAGGGTCCAAAATAATTGGATTTCTTCATGGAAAGACTCTAAAATTCTTACTTTTACAGTCTCATGCCTAGAGATAAAGTGTACATATAAATTTTCGCAACCACTTTATCTACAACAAAAGCTATTGCTCAGTTGTTGGGCCATTATAATGGGTTTATTTACAAAAAAAAAAAACAACTTTGCACATTTGTGCCCTACTTAGAATTGATCACTGCTCTTATCATCAAAGCAAGGCTCAGAGTGGTAGCTTTGTAGTTTCTTGATTCTTAAGTGATAGTTCTGGTCATTTTAAAATAAAATATATATTACCTCTTTGTGAGTCCCTTCAAAGTCTTCTAGGAGAGATATATTCTTATTATCCTACTAAAAATCCTGGGACTTCTTTAATTTGCTTTTTGAGCGACATCCAGTGGGACTCTGGGATTACTCCTGGCTATGTGCTCAGAAATTGCTCCTGGCTCGGGGGACCATATGGGATGCTGAGGAATCAAATTGCGGTCTATCCTAGGTTAGCATATGCAAGGCAAATGCTCTGCCACTTGTGCCACTGCTCCAGCCCTGACCCTGGAACTTTTAAAAATAAGGACTCATTTTATAATTTCTCCAGTTATATGTTTTATGACATACCTGATGCCTTTGTGCTTTACATTGATGGATCTTCATCAAGAAAGGGCAGTATCATTGATTACTCAACAAATATAACAATATTTTCAAATTACATGTCCTTTCAACAAGTGGAACTTGATAATTTAATTCACATGTTCTCAAGTTTCAGAACTGTGCAAAGTAATAAGTGACTCAGCATTCATTGTTTGACTTCTTCCTGGGATTATCACTGTCTCTTTAAATGCTCATAACACCAGGTTTTGTAAAATTTGTTTCAGCAATTAAACACCCTTTTACAAAGTGTTCAGACCTAATTTTTATTACATAAGAGCACATTTTGGCCTTCCAGGGCTGATGGCTCAAGGAAAATAAAGCTGCTGACCATTTTGCCATGCCAAGACTTAAGTCACCTGTAGAAGAACATACAATCCTCCATAGAAATTCTCACAAACCGTACATGACCTATCAATTTGGGGAGATAAGGCAGACATATTGATGATAAATGTATCATGTGTGCCTTTGCATAAAAGAATACATGTAAGTAGGGCCTACTCCTGAAGTTTTCAGAAAAAATGTATTATGGCAAATTAATATTACACATGTTTACTATATTCCAAAGAAACCCTTAATCTATGTAGCATTGGACACATATTCTCATTTTACATAGGTAACCCCGATGATTTCTAAAAGAACTAAAGTATATATGTGTGCACGTGTGTGGCTACATATTTGTCTGTCTAATGTTTATGTATTGTACATAATGTCTGTATGTTGTATATGGTCCTTCAGTCTGTTGTATATGGTCCTTCATTTTATCCTCTTCCCTGATTACCTTTACAAATTTACAAATTCTTCAAATTGTTTTCTTTAGCTCACATATCCTTGTTTTGTTATTATTCCCTATTTAATCTTCTTACCCTCAGTTCCTTACTTCTCAGAAATATGAACATTCTCCATACTCAGCTAGCCTCCTGCCTCCAAGGAAGAAGCCGTCACAGCTGTTGTCACTGCTGTTTCTGATTGCTCTTCTTGGCTCATTTATACCACCTCCCTTGACCATGGACTTGTTGCTTACAACCGAATTCAGTTCTGGAGTGAACCTTGGCTCACATCATTTCCTATTCTGCAAGCCATTTTTCAAAGTCCACAAATCATGTTGCCAAATGAAGCTGCACTCTGAATTTTATTCCACTAAGACTATTTCAAAAGACTTATGGGGGGGTGGAGCTAGAGGTAAGTTGTCTGCCTTGCCAGCGCTAGCCTATGACGGACCGCGGTTCGATACCCCGGATTCCCATATGGTGCCCCAAGCCAGGAGGTACCCCTGAGCGTCACAGGGTGCGGCCCAAAACCAAAAACAAACAAACAAAAAAAGACTTATAGGGTATATGCATATTTCCTTTGTATATTTCATTAGGTGTATTTCCATAATATGTATATTTATAAGGTACTTCCTTGTGTTGATGTAATTTCCCCCTTTTTTTGGACTTGTTAGTGATAAATTTATTAGATATGTATCTATTAAATTGCTTTCTGCTCCTTTCTCCTCTTTTCTCTCTCCTCCTCTCTTCTCTTTCCTTCTCTCTCCTCTCTTCTCCATCTCTCTCTTCATTCCTCTCTTCTCTCCTCTCTTCTCTCTCCATCTCTCTCCTCTCCTCTCCATCTCCCTCCTCTTTCCTGTGTTTTCTCCTTCCTCTCTCCTTCTTTCCATCTCTCTCCTCTCTCCTTTCTTCTCCTCACCTCTCTTTCCTGTCTCCTTTCTCTCCTAAAAAAAAAGAAAAAAAAAAGAAAAAAATTACTTTCTGATAAAACCAGGTTACAGCAATTGTTTATTTTGTTATTATTACCCTGTAGACAAACAAAATCCTTTGGCATTTTTTCTGTATAGGTGCAAAAAATGAGGGAGATATTAGTTATGAAGAGAAGATCCTATCTAATAAGGATGAGAATTCTGAATATTTATTGTTTCAGGGGCTTCCATCATAAACATTTGTGTTAGTGACTGGACTTAGGCTTCATTTGCTTGGACATCAGCTACTCACACCTGAACTTTGGGGTGTTTATCCCTGAACCCATCATTGAAACTAGCATGGTTTCTGCACCAACACTAGGAGTCGACCTCTACTGCAGTAGGCCCTAGTGCAGTCTTCACACTGACTATCTCCAGGGTGGGCTCATATTCCATGTGGAGCACGAAATGGAAGCAGCAACAACTGACTTCTAGGGTGAATTTTCTTGCCACACTTACTATATGTCCAATGATATCAGGGGATGTTTAATGACACCCTGACTTTGACAGAGGATCAGTGCAAGAAACAAGATCTCTAATTTCTGAAGTCTGATTGCAACAATCATGATGAAGAAAACTTTTCCAGGACCACGAAGAAAGATTTTGGGCTTAGAAAAATTAGTTTTCCTGTAACATTTAGTTAGTCTTATGACATAATACTTCATGGGTGAGGAACCCTGTTTTTAGGCAAGAAATCTTTTTTTTTCTTTCTATTATCCCAACTTTGCTGCACCTAAAATACAAAAACTGTCAACTTTTTTATCTTTTAGTTTGGGACTCATACCTTTTCAAAGAACCTTTGGGCATGAATTTCTTTGTTTTACATCCCATTTCTGATTTTTCTATAAATTATGAAGAGGCAGTCATGGGAGTAATCAGTTTTTATTTTATTCAGGTTAATATTTTTTGTTGGTGCTTGTCAGTCATGGACTGGAAGCACCTCAGTATTGATCCCTTAACCTACTTTTTCTCCACCCTAGGGGGGTGATCTTTCTCTTCCCAATAAAGACCTCAGGTCTCAAGAAGTGGTTCTTTGGTTCCAGTTTCCAGAGGGTCTACATGCCTGCTGGTATCTCTTTCTAGTGAGTGGAAGGCTTGGGTGGAATATTCCTCAACTTATTTATTTCCTGTATTGTCATTTACTTCTAGGCCCACTTTCCTCAATTTCTCAGGATTGAGACATGAGGCTTCCACTTCACTGCTCTACTAAAACCTTGTTTTACAGAAATCATTATTTCTTTAGAGGTCTGTAGTTAGTCATTTCAGTCTTTGGATATGCTGTGTTGGCTTTGTAACTAACTCTTGCTTGTTTTATTCCACAAGCTTTATTTTTATACAGTTCAGGTCTTATACCCCTTCAGACCTTGTACAGTATTCTAGTGAAATCAGAGTTAAATAGGTTCATAGATGTCTATTATTTTTAAGTGCAAATATAAATGTACTTGTAAGTGTAATAAAGTGCACAGTGGGCTACAGAACAGAAGTAAAGTAGTCCTCTTATATTGCCAAATATTAAGGACAAATGTCCATTTATGTTATAGTTTCATAAATAAGTCAACAAAGTATCTATGAGGCTGTGTGTTTAAACACATATCACAATTTATTTCAGTTTTATGACAGATTATGCAAATACATTCTCATTTGTACACATTAAGTCCAATGAGAAGTTGGGTATGAAAAATACATAAATGAATAGAAAATAAGTTAAATAGTATTTTCAAGCTTTGACATAAAACAGACTGTATCCAAGCATAATCATTTTATTTAAGCAGATTACTTCCTTTATTTCTCTGTAAAATTAAAAATAAAAAACTCCCTCAATATGTATTATGAGAATGAAATTCATTAATCCATAAAAGTACTGGCATGTCTCTTGTTACCAAGTAAACATTCAATATTTTAGATATATTTATTATTAACAACACAATACACAAAATCCCAAATCTGATATAAGAATATAAATATGCAGGACAAATAACTTGAATTTTTCTGCTTCATAAAAATATAAGTTAATAAAATTTAAATTGAAAAACTAAATGATTCTTGCATCGTAAAATATTGAAGTAAGAATATCAGGGGGCTGGGCGGTGGCGCTGGAGGTAAGGTGACTGCCTTGCCTGCGCTAACCTAGGAGGACCACGTTTCGATCCCCCGGTTCCCCATATGGTCCCCCGTGCCTGCCAGGAGCGACTTCTGAGTGAATAGCCAGGAGTAACCCCTGAGCGTCACCGGGTGTGGCCCAAAAAACAAAAACAAACAAACAAAAAAAAGAAGTAAGAATATCTTTGAGAGTTTGAAAATGATTTTAAAATACTACTCAATTTGGAGCTGGAGAGATAGGATAGAGGTAAGGCATTTGCCTGGCATGCTGAAGGTCAGTGGTTCAAATCCCATATGGTCCCCTGAGCCTGTTAGGAGAGATTTCTGAGCATAGTGCCAGTAGTAACTCCTAAATGCTGCCAAGTGTGACCCAACCCCCCAAATTCTACTCAATTTAGAATTTTTCTGTAATATATTGGAATACTTTTGTGAAAGTAGAATAAATCCTCCTTGGCTCTGTTTTCAGGAAATACTAATAGTAATGCACAGAGGACATTATGTGAAGATGGGGACTGAACCTGAGTAGGCCATGTGCAAGGCAAGTGCCCTACCAGTTATATTATTATTCCAGGTCCAAGAATGAATCCTCTATAACACATTGAAAATATTTTTAGAAATATCTTTTATGGCCAGTCAATAGTACAATGGGTATGGCCTCTATTCTGCCTTGTGTGTAGCCAACTGAGCTTGGGTCACTAGATCCCATATGGTCCCACGGGCAAGAGTGATTTCTGTATTCAGAACCAGAAGTAGCCCTTGAATACCCCGAATTATGACCCAAAAAGCCTAAAAAGTAAAAAATAAAAAGTTATTTTGGAGATGGTATTTTGCTCGTTGAAGATAAAACATTATGAAAATTCAAGTAATTTATTATACTGAATAACGATTCCCATTTTGTGTATTGCCACACTCATTTTAAAATACTTATTCTAGGGAGCCGGTCGGTGACGCTGAAGGTAAGGTGCCTGCTGCCTTGCCTGTGCTAGCCTAGGATGGACCACGGTTCAATCCCCCGGTTCCCATATGGTCCCCCAAGCCAGGAGCGACTTCTGAGCTCATAGCCAGGAGTAACCCCTGAGCGTCACTATGTGTTGCCCAAAAACCAAAAAAAAAAAAAATACTTATTCTAATTTCTTTTATTGACAATATTATCAATGATAGTTTTACACATACAACATTCTTTTTTATTAAATCATTTAATATATCTTTTTAATAGTTAATGCTACCTTTATTTATTTATCTGAATTTTTATTTTTTATTGGTATTTTTATTTAAACACCTTGATTACAAATACAATTGTAGTTGGGTTTCAGTCATGAAAAGAACACCCCCCTTCTCCAGTGCAACATTCCCATCACCAATGTCCCAAATCTCCCTCATCCCTACCCAACCCTCACCTGTACACTAGACAGGCTTTCTGCTTCCCTCATTCATTCACATTGTTATGATAGTTCTCAATGTAGTTATTTCTTTAACCGCACTCATCACTCTTTGTGGTGAGCTTCATGTCATAAGCTGGATCTTCCAGCCCTCCTCTCTTTTATCTCTGAGAATTATTGCAAACCACACATTCCACCAACGCAGTTTATTTTTATGTACCATTGTTTCAAAAGGTATACTCACACCTTTTAAAAGGCTAAAGATGTGACTCAGTTGGAAGGATTAATAACAATAATAATACACATTACAATAAAACATAAATGCATTATTATTATTATAGTTATTTTTACTTACAAAATAGTTTTGAGATATGATTGATATGAGTGGTCTTCTGGGTTTAATATTCCTGTGGGAATATCACAATTAGTATACATCCTTTTAAGAATCATAGTATCTGTAATTTCTTTTGTAACTTTCTATACTTAGAGGTATATTTATATGGTAATTAAAACAAAAATTTCACACTGAATGATGTACGCTTTCTTAAAGATAACACTTTTAAATAAGATTTTTCATTACTGGGAAGCAGCCATAAAATTTATGAAAGTCTGGGAAGGTTTTTGTTTTGTTTTATTTTTAGTATATACCTGACTGTACTAAGAACTTACTTGTGACACTCTATGCAGAGATTACTCCTGGCAGGGCTCTGGGGAACATATGTGATTCTAGGAATTGAATCCTGGTTGGTGATGCAAGGCAACTCACTATTATATATCTAGCCCCAGGGATTTTATTTTTTATTTACAAAAATAACAATGAAAGAAAAATATAGAAAATTATCCTGATGATACAATTTTAAGAGACATTTTGATTATTTTAGATTAATATGATTAACAGTATTTGTAAAAGTGATTTTTACTTTTCATCATCTACTTTTAGTAGACAAAAACATATATTGAACTCAATTTTATTATATTCCATTAATTAGTGAAATTAAGCAAGTTACACTTAATATGCTGATGCAAGCTATTGACCAATTTTAGTGTATTGTTTTAAATTTTCATATTTAAATCACTTCTTTTAAAAGTGAAGAACTTGTTTTATCTTTTATATTTGCTATGTCTCTACTGTCATTGCAATGAGTATTTATTGGGAAGCTATATTATATTATATAAACACTTTTTGTAATTTTTATCAATTACCTCTCAAAAGTCTTTGTGTCAGGAGGTATAATTTTCATTAAGTTGAGATCAATAAGATGCCTACTGTTTGAATAAATTGTGCAAGGTAATATAGTCATCAAATAATAGTACTGGCTTTAGACTAGGACTTCCAAATAATAGTGTAAGCTTTTTTATTGTTTTTATATCC
>PVKC010005344.1:0-33456 GCA_004027635.1 Crocidura indochinensis | reverse complement strand
GATGTCACCATATCACTTAAGGGCCCATCACAGTATCTTGGTTTCAAATTCCAATTAAGTGTCGTTATAGTTTGAAGCACTTAAGGTTTTATACACGAAGTTGTGAGCTCCTGCACCAAGTCCATATTTAGATAGTTATGCGCTATTCTGGGTCACTTTCTCTTTCTTCTCAGTACAGCCATTGGCATTATATTAGGAGGCACCAAAATGGCAAAGGCTTTTCTTCCTTTTCCATCTGTAACACACCACCTTTGCTTCACACCAACATTTTCATGGCTACAGAATTCAAGACCTGTGATCATCTTTAATCATCATATGCTAGTAAGTCTATTGTCTTGTAGCTCCCATTATTGCTCTTGAAGTCTGTTGCTATTCTAGAGTCTTCTTTTGATAGATTATATCTGTCTTTCACCTTCAATGACAGCTTTAATAACAAATCTTTTCTTTCTCCCTTGAGTTTTCTAGTTTCATTTTGATGAATCGACATGTGATTCACATTTTTTTTCACGTTTCTTGTGTCATTTTATTCACATTTCATGGAATTAAAGGAGATCTTTAAAATTATGGATTAGTTATCTATATGTCTTTAGTTCTGGAAATTAACTATTATTCTAAATTTTGCCTTTGACCCTTCCTCGCACTTCTCAGCTTCAGAAATCTCTCTTAACTGTAGATTAGATCTTTCCAATAGCCACTTTCTCTGTTATATTCTCACCTCTTCTCACCTTACTCAATCTAGTTCATTGATTCACTCTTCAGCTATGTCTAATCTATTATATACAGTCATTGAGTACTTACTTCAATTTTATGTTTTTTTATTTCTCAATATATTGTATCTCACTTTTTAGAAATTTTATGACTTTTTTTAATCCTATTCCCTGAAGGCATCCTGAATAGTATCATTGGATTATGTTATGCATTTAATTATTCTCATATCTGAAAATTTGTAGCTCTTTTATTTGCTTTCTGTCTCTGCTTTTAGATTCTGCCTGGAGGTTCTCAAGGGACCATGGAATTCCAAAGAGATTCCCACACACAAAGCAGGTAATCTAGCCTCTTGTGCTAGTTGCCCCTCTAATCTTGCAGGAGACCGATTGTGGTTTCTGTTGGTTCTTATTCCCAGAATCTTGTGAATTTGTGTGGGGGAGAGTTGTACATTTTTGTTCATTTCCAATGGAAAATTAATTTTAATACTTCGTTGAGCTCTGGGATAAAAAGTTTATTTTTATTTCTGTAAGATACTAGAAAGGCACTATTTTAAAACACTCAGCAGTGCTCAGGGCTTATTCCTGACTCTGTTGTCCAGGAATCACTCCTGCCAGGGAATCATATAGGGTGCCAGGGATTGAACTAGGATCAGCTGCATGCAAGTGTCTCTGCACTGTATCTGACCTGGGTTCTGACTACCTTGTCAGTTTTTGCATGCTTCTAAGATTATGCTTTTCTTTTTATGTTGCTGTTGTTGTTTTGTTTTGTTTTGGCCACACCTAGCTGCACTCAGGGTTTACTCTTGGCTCTGGACTCATAAATCTCTCTTGGTGGGGCTCAGAAGACCACATGGGATGCTGGGGATCAAACCTGGTAGACTGAGTGCAAAGCAAGCACTCTACCCATTGTACAGTAGCAGTTGCTGTGGATGAGGTGAGAGATAACAACGGCTTGCCGGGGATCAAGAAAGGGACCATTGGCCTGAGCAAGAGTACAGTGAGGAGGGAGGTTGCTTGCCTTGTATGCAGAGACCAAGGTTCAGTCCCCAATATCCCATATCTGAAGAACCACTAGAATTGATCCTTTACTGCAGAGCTAGGAATAAACCCTGAGCACCACCGGGTGTGGCCCAAGAAAGAGAAAAATGAAAGAAGGGGACCATGGAGAAGCCTGAGAAAGCCACAAGAAGCCTTACATGATTAGTAAAATCCATCATCGGATCCAGGGATATAGAATGGTGAAGACTGAAGATTTGAAGAGGTGTTGCTCTTTTTGTTGTTGTTGTTGTTGTTGTTGTTACATTGCTATTTTTCTTTAAATAAAGTTTTATTGAAATACAGACACACCTTTTGTTCACATGTTGTGTTTTTATTTATAATGTCTTCATTTAAGCACCATAATTGCAGACATGTTTGTAGTTGGGTTTCAGTAATTAAAAAAAAATGAATACCCCTTCACCAGTGCAACCTTCCTACCACCAATGTCCTCATCTCCTTCCTCCTTCACTCCCTGCCTGTATTCAAGACAGGCATTCTATTACTCTTACACTACCATTTTCATGATAGTTGTTAGTGTAGTTATTTCTCTAACTGCACTTACCACTCTTTGTGGTAAGCTTCATATGGTGGGCCAGTCCTTTCAGCCCTCATCTCTATTATCTCTGGGTATTATTAACATACTTTCTTTTATTTTTCTTAAATCCCACAAATAGAGACTATTCTGTATCTATCTCTCTCTCCTTCTGACTTATTTCACTCAGAATAATAGTTTTCATGCTTATCCATATATAGGATAATTTCTTTGGGCCACACCCGGTGACGCTCAGGGGTTACTACTGGCTATGTGCTCAGAAGTCGCTCCTGGCTTGGGGGACCACATGGGAACCGGGGGATCGAACCGCAGTCTGTCCTAGGCTAGTGCAGGCAAGGCAGGTACCTTACCTCCAGCGCCACCGCCCGGCCCCAATTCATGACTTTATTTTTCCTGATGGCTGCATAGTATTCCATTGTGTATATGTACCACAGTTTCTTTGGCTACTCCTCTGTTGTTGGGCATCTAGGTTGTTTTCAGATTTTGGCTATTGTAAATAGTGCTGCAATGAATATCGGTGTTCAGAAGGTATTTTTGTATTGTGTTTTTGTGCTCCTAGGGGTGGTATAGCTGAATCATATGGGAGCTCAATTTTCATTTTTTTGAGGAATCTCTATATTGTTTTCCATAAAGGTTGGACTAGACAGTATTCCCACCAGCAGTGAATAAGAGTTCCTTTCTCTCCATATCCCCACAATCGTTCTTGTTCTTTGTGATGTGTGCCAGTCTCTGTGGTGTGAGATGGTACCTCATTGTTGTTTTGATTTGCATCTCCCTGATGATTAATGATGTGGGGCATTTTTCCATGTGTCTTTTGGTCATTTGTATTTGTATTTCTTCTTTGAGCAAGTGTCTGATCATTTCTCCCCACTTTTTGATTAAGTTAGATTTTTTTTCTTGTTAAGTTCTGTCAGTACATTGTATATCTTAGATATTAGCCCCTTATATGACGGTATTGAGATGTTGCTGTTCTTAATGCTCAGTGGACACCAATGATTAGGAGACAATGTGGTTTTCAAAAAAAATCAATCCTTTTAGCAGAAAAACGGTCAGGAGTGTGCTGCCAATTTAGAATGAAGAGTCTTTGTTTAATGCATCTGAAAAGAAATCATCTACAAAGAATTAAAACATGAGAAAGCTTTGGTTCAATATTAGTCTACAAGAGTTATGGTTTAGGGGAAGTGGGAAAAAAGAAACATTAAAAATTGAAAATTGACCTGGAAAAATAATCCAGGTCTTAAAATGTTTGCCTTGCATGTGGCCAACACCAGGTCAACATAACATATTGACCTGAGTCCCACCAGCAGTAAGCCCTGAGCACCACTAGATTTGGCATAAACATTTACCATCCCCAAACAACTGAACCTGTAACTAAAATAAACTGATAAAATTCCTAATAATGCTTATGAAGATGACCAGAGAGAGAGAAAGTATATTGAGTGAGGTACTTGCCAGGTTCTATCCCTAGCATTGAACATGGAGCCCAGTAGCCTGCTAGGAGTGTGATTCTTGAGAACAGAGTGAGGAATAAACCTTGAAAGCAGTGGGTATGGCCAAAAATTTTAATTATAGAGGAAAGAAATGGGGGAGAAGGGAGTGAGGGAGGCTATGAGGGAGAAAGGGAGAAAGGAATGATGAAAAGGAGGAAGGAAGGAAGGAAGGAAGGGAAGAAGGAGGAAAGCAATGAAGAAAGGGAGGGGGAGGGAGGAAGGAAGGAAGGAGGAAAGAAGGAAGGGAAGGTGAGAATGAAGGAAGGGAAGAAGGAGGAAAGCAAGGAAGAGAGGGAGGAAGGAAGGAAGGGAAGGAGGAGGAAAGCAAGGAAGGGAGGGAGGGAGGAGGAAGGAAAAAGGAAGGAAAAAGGAAGGAAGGGAGAAAGGAAGGGAGGGAGGAAGGGAGAGAGAAAGGGAGAACGGAAGGAAGGAGAAAGGGAGAGAGGGAGGGAGGAAGGAAAGATGAGAGGAAGCAAAAAAGAGAAAAGGAGGAAGGAAGAAAGAAAGGAAGTAAAGATGAGAGGAAAGAAGGAAAGATAAAAGGGAGGAAGAAAGAAAGGGAGGAAGGGAGGGAGGAAGAGAGGGAGGAAGGGGAGGAAGGAAGGAACGAACGAGAAAAGGAAGGAAGGGAGGGAGAGAGTGAATGGGAGGAAGGAAAGATGAAAGGGAGGAAGGAAAATGAGAGGAAGGAAAAAAGAGGAAGGGAGGATGGAAGGAAGGAAGGAAAGATGAGAGGAAGAAATGAAAGAGGAAGGGAGGAAGGAAGGAAAGGAAGAGAGGGAGGGGGAGGAAGAGAGGGAGGGAGGGAAGGAAGAGAAAGAGGGAGGGAAGACTGATTTACAAAATTCTTGCATGTTTTTATTACAGACCCTCACAGCTTATGAAAAGTGAAATAAGGAGAATCTTCTGGCTTCTCCCTGTGCTGTTAAATGTTCCCCATTCTCAAACCATTCCACTTCCTAATAAAGGGAGGAACCAGACGTAGGGTTTCACATATGAAGGCGCTCCTCTGTCACTGACCTGTGTCCCTGACCCCAGTTCTTTGGCCACACTGGAATGGTGGCCTGGGGAGAAATGGTTGCAAGACCTAGTCTGAGAAGGGGATTCGAAGTCCTTTTTTTATTTTAAATAGTCATGACTGGGTGACAATTACAGAGACATCAAAGGGCCAGGACACCCAACACAATCCAAGGAAGAGGAGACTCTTCAGTAGAACTCCCCTGAACTCCTACATATTGAATCCAGGGGTAATATCCACTCCCAGTTAGAGGACTGCAAAAAGAGAGCAAGAAGGGGGAATAAGCACATACTTTTCCATGGGGCTGACCTAGAGTCAATCCACAGAGGACCCCGCCCAGAGCCCCAGCAGGAGTAAAATCTGAGCATTGCCTCTCTGCCCATAATGCTAATTCACCCTCTATTGGCACTTACTGGGTTATCGCCTAATCCTCCTGGCAGCTCAGTGCATTACTGCACCCCATTTTAGAAACTTTAGGCAAGTTTTCTCAGAGCACAGAGCTAGTTTCAGACTTCCCACCAGGCAGGACCCAAGCTGGGTTGTTCTAGGTGTTTCGGTCCAGGCAATGACAGCTTTGTATGTTCTAACGTGAGTGTAAGGCATGGGATGAAATGAGTTCTCATTTCACACTGTGCAGGCATGTTTGGGGCTTATCCTGCAACCCAGAGCAGGTGGAACCACAGTACCACAGTATGACAAGCACATTGGAGGATGGGAGTTATTTCTTTAATACTGAGTCCAGGAACCCAGCTCTCTAAAGTTTTGGCTCATCCATAAGGTCACTGCTATCTTGGTATTAGGGTCCAATCTTCCAAGGTGGTACCCAGCAGCTCCTTGAGGAAGACATCTAAGCAAGTATTAGTCAAGGGCTTAGCACCCCAGGAGAGAAGGAGAAGATGGTTGTGCACAGGGCTATGAGCTTGTAGTGTCCAGTCTCTTGGGGACCTCATTTCCCTTTTTCATTATTTATTTTTATTTGGAGGGTATTGGGCCACACCCTGTGACTCTCAGGGGTTACTACTCTTGGCTATGCACTCAGAAATCGCTCCTGGCTTGGGGGACCATATGGGATGCCAAGGGATCAAACCACATGGTCCGTCCTAAATCAGCCTCGTGCAAGGCAAATAACCCCACTGCTGCGCCATTGCTTCAGCCCCTATTTCTTTTTGTAAACACCGTGATTATAAACATGATTGTAGTTTGATTTCTGTCATATAAAGAACCTCTTCACCAGTGCAACATTCCACCACCCAAGCCTCCCATCTCCCTCCTACCCACCACCTGCATTCTTCTTCTACTCATTAACAGTGTCATGGTAGTTGTTAGTGTAGTTATTTTTTCTTTTTTTTCTTTTTCTTTTCTTTTTTGGTTTTTCGTTTTTGGGCCACACCGGAGGTGCTCAAGGTTTACTCCTGGTTATCTGCTCAGAAATAGCTCCTGGCAGGCATGGGGGACCATATGGGGTGCCGGAATTCGAACCAACCACCTAAGGTCCTGGATCAGCTGCTTGCAAGGCAAACACTGCTGTGCTGTCTCTCTTGCCCCTGTTATTTTTTCTAACTGCACTGGTCACCACTCTTTGTGGTAAGCTTCATATCATGAGCCTGTCCTTCCGGCCCTCATCTCTGGAGATTATCACAAATAATGTCTTTTATTTTTCTTAAAACCCATAGATCAGTGAGATTATTCTGTGTCTCTTTCCCTCTGATTTATTTCATTCAGCATAATGGTTTCCATGAACGTCCATGTATAGGAAAATTTCATAACTTCATCTCTCCTGATGGCTGCATAATATTCCATTGTGTATATGTACCACAATTTCTTTAGCCATTCATCTGTTGAAGGGCATCTTGGTTGTTTCCAGAGTCTGGCTATTGTCAATAATGCTGCAATGATTATAGGTGTGAGGAAGGGATTTTTGTATTGCGTTTTTGTGTTCCTAGTGTATATCCCTAGGAGTGGTATAGCTGGATCATATGGGATCTCAATTTCCAGATTATTTTTGTTTGTTTGTTTGTTTTGGGGGCACACCTGGTGACACTCAGGGATTACTCCTGGCTCTGTGATCAGAAATCACTCCTGGCTTGGGGGACCATATGGGACACTAGAAGATTGAACCTCGGTATGTCCTAGGTTAGCCACTTGCAAGGCAAATACTCTACTGCTGTGCTACCACTCTGGCCCCAAATTCCAGATTTTTGAGTAATCTCCATATAGTTTTCCATAAAGGCTGAACTAGAAGGCATTCCCACCAGTAGTGAATGAGAGCTTCTTTCTCTTCACATCCTCATCCTTGTGATGTGTGTCAGTCTCTGTGGCATGAGATGGTACCTCATTGTTGTTTTAATCATCTCCCTGATGATTAGTGATGGAACATTTTTTTTCATGTGCCTTTTGACCATTTGTATTTCTCCTTTCAGGAAGTGTCTGTTCATTTCTGCTACCCATTTTTTGATGGGATTAGTTTTATTTTTCTTGTTAAGTTCTGTCAGTACCTTGTATATTTTTCTATATTAGTCCCTTGTTGATGGGTATTAGGTGAATAGTTTCTCCCATTCTGTGGGTGGGTTTTGTATCCTAGGGACTATTTCCTTTGGTGTACAGAAGCTTTTCAGTTTAATATAGTCCCATCTTTTATCTGAGCTTCCATTTGTTTGGAGAGTACTGTTTTCTCCTTAAAAATACCTTTAGTCTCAATGTCGTGGATTGTTTTTACTTACATGTTGTTCAATATACCTTATGGTTTGGGGTCTGATGTCAAGGTCTTCAGTCCATTTGGATTTGACCTTTGTGCATAGTTTTATAGATCTGAGTTCATTTTTTTTGCAAGTAACTGATCAATTGTGCCAACACCACTTGTTGAGGAGGCTTTCCTTTCTCCATTTTGCATTTATTGCCCCTTTATCAAAGATTAATTGATTGTATGTCTGGGGAACATTCTCTGAATACTCAAGTCTATTCCACTGAACTGAGGGGCTGTCTTTATTCCAGTACCATGCTGTTTTAATGACTATAGCTTTGTAATACAATTTAAAGTTGGGAACAGTGATACCCCCCTGTAATGTATCCTTTGTTGGGCATTTGTGAATCCACGAACAGTCCCCAGAATGAGAAATTACTTCCCATCCCCATATCCCCTTTCAAGGGGAGACCTTGGTGATATTTATCCGCAGCAAATAATAATCCACACAGACAAGAAGGTTAGGGTGTAAAAGATTGGGCAAAGAGAGAGAGCAAGAAAATCCTCTTGCAACCTGCAAGCAGTTTTTTGCAAAAGGCCCCTCTCCCCTGTCCATCAAGCTATTTATTGCTCACTCCACAGCACCCCCACCTGGAAGGTCTAGGTGGGGCAATAGTCACAGAACACACAATCCTAAGGAAATATTTTTATATATAACAAATCCAAGAATAATCTTATGGAAACTTTTTCATATACTACACCCCCCATCTTCTTTTCCCCAAGGGTTTCTTTAGCTCTTCATGGGTGTTTATTGTTCCAAATGAATTTCAGGAGTGTTTGATGCACTTTTTTGTCTTGTGTTTTTGGGGCCACATCTCATGATGCTCCTGGATTACTCCTAACAATGCACTCAGAAATCACTCCTGGCTTGGGGAAACATATAAGATGCCAGGGGATCCAACTGCTGTCCTTCCTAGGTTAGAGCATACAAGGCAGACACCCTACCACTTGCACCACCACTTCAGTCCCTGATCCACTTCTTTGATGTATGTCATAGATATTCTTAGAGGGATTACATTAAATCTGTACAATGCTTTTGGGGAGTATTTAATTATGTTAATCCTTCCATTCCATGAGCAGGGTATGTGTCTCAATTTCTCTGCCCTCTTTTATTTCTTGAAGCAGGGTTTTGTAGTTTTCTTTGTATAGGTTCTTCACTTCTTTAGTTGACTCCAAGATATTTGAGTTTGTGTGACACTAATGTGAATGGGACTTTTTAATGTTCATTTCTTCTCTATCATTGGTGTATAAGAAGGCCATTGACTTTTGCGTGTTAATTTTGTAGCCTGTCACTTTGCTATATAAATCTATTGTTTCTAGAAGCTTTTTGGTAGAGTCTTTAAGATTTTCTAAGTATAGTATCATGTCATCTGCAAACAGTGAGAGCTTGACTTCTTCCTTTCCTTATCAGGATGTTCTTGATAGCTTGTAGTTGCCTAATTGCTATGGCAAGAACTTCCAACACTATGTTGAATAGGAATGGTGAGAGAGGGGAATCTTGTTTAGTACCAGATTTTAGAGGAAAGGCTTTTAGTTTATCTCCAATGAGAATAATATTTGCCATTGGCTTGTGGTAGATGGTCTTGACTATACTGAGAAAAGTTCTTTGCATTCCTTTTTGATGAGGCTTTATTTTTTTAACAAGAATGGGTGTTGTAACTTATCGAATGCTTTCTCTGCATCTATTGATGTGATCATATGTTTTTGCTGTTGTTGTTGTTAATATGGTGTATTATGTCGATTGATTTAAATACGTTAAACCATCCTTGCATTCCTGGAATGAAATCTTCTTGGTCATGGTGTATGACCTTCTTGATGAGGTATTGGATCCTATTTGCCAGAATTCTGTTGAGGATCTTTGCATCTGTGTTCATCAGTGATATTGTTCTGTAGTTTTCTTTTTTTGCAGTATTTCTGTCTGGTTTTGGTATCAAGGTGATGTTAGCTTCATAAAAACTATTTGCGAGTGTTCTTGATTTTTCAGTTTTATAAAAAAAACAAAGCCTGAAAATGGTTGGTAGTAGTTCCTCTAGAAAGGTTTGAAAGAATTCATTAGTGAATCCATCTGGACCTGGGCTTTTGTTTTTATGTAGGCTTTTAATTACCATTTTAATTTCCTCAGTAGTGTTGGGTGGACCTCATCTCTTGCAGTCCATCTTTCCCCCATTTTTCTTGAGAGCTGACTCCTGCTGGAGCTGCTCACAAAACTGAATCCAGCTGGCTCCTGAGTCTCAGCTTACAAGACCTCAATCTTCCTCCATCCTCTGCACCAGTTGTTATTACAACTGGTAATAACCCTGTTATTACAACTCCTGTTTGAAGACTGTTGGGGTCCTGGAACAGGATAGGTGTCTTGTGTCTGCAAAAACCACATTCCAAATTATTTCAGTGCAAACTTGGCACTGCAGCTAGGTCTGATTCTCTGCCCTTGTGTACCTGGAAACCACTCTGTGTGGATCAGACCAGCCCACTCTCCACAGGCTCCAAGCATCATATCCATGTCTCAGCTTTCCTCCCTCTTCTGGTAAGCTCCCCCTGCGTGGCTTCCAGAGGGCAGGCTATGAGGCTTTTCAGGCATCCTGAGAGGACTCAACCCTTGCCTGCAAAATCTTGCTAATCTTCACAACTACAATCATTTTTTTTTCTCTTTGTTTTAGGCTACACCTGGCAGTTCTCAGGGTTTACTCCTGCTCAGAGATCATTCCTCATGGGACTTGGAGACCATATCTGGTGTCAGGAATCAAACTAAGGTTGGCTGCATGCATGTGTCTTAACCTCTACCCACTCTCTCCTGCCCCACAAATAAATACTTTCACAGAAGAATGGAATAGAATAGGTGTCTTAGAGAGGTAACTGGGCTGAGCAAGTAGATTAAAACTCCAATACACTTGGTTCCCCTGAGCACTGCTGGAAATGACCTCAAGAACAGAGCTAGGAGTACCAACCCTGAAGCAGGATTAGGTGTAACCCTCAATACAAAACAAATGTTAGAATAGGATAAAAACATAAAATGTAAGAGGAATATTATCTGGTGAAGCTTATACTTTAGAGTACGTTTGTGCATTGGGTCATATGCAAAAGTGTTTTTGTATAACTGATCCAATATAAAACCCTTATTTTGGGGAGTATTAACACAGCCAGTAGGGTGCCAGCATTTGGCCAACCTGGGTTCAATTCCCAATGTTCCCTGAGCCTGTCAGGAGTGATCCTTGAGCACAAAACCAGAAATAACTCCTGAGCCCACTGGATGTCCCCCCACAAATATATAAGACCCACAGTTTGAAGATCACTGACCCAGCTTGTCATAGCAGCAGATCCTTGGGTCAGGGCTTTGGTTCAAATCCCACACCACCACTTACCATAATGTATGTAAACATGGTGCTTAACCAGGACCTTCAGCAGAAGGTGTGAGGATGGGACAAAAATATGCAAGACATAAACCACCCAGAACAACATCTGGGACCTCCAGACCCTGCACCAGCACTTCATGCATGCACTGCTGTTCATGCTGCAGAATGGGACTCAGGAGCATTCACTGTCCTGACCCGAACATAACACATGGAAAGAAGATCAGATCTATTTGCTATTTCCTTCTGTCTTGCCAATGCTGGTGGGCATTTGTACACCTAGTACCTATCCCATGGAACCTCCTCAGTGTTCCAGGAGGGAACTTCTAGCTTGAGTCTCATATCCTGTCAGAGGAAGTCAGTCAAGGGAAAGAGATTCAGAATTCACTTAGAGTTGGGCCCTCCAGACTCCCTTTCTGTCCAATTTTTCTCCTCTTCTTTCTCCTCATTATCTTTCTCTCTTCTTCCCCTTTTTCCTTCTCCTCCTCCTCCTCTTCTTCCATATTTTTGAATATATACTCCATAGTGCTCCTAGTTCTGCGCTCAGGGGTCAATCTTGGCAATCTTTAGGAATCCCTACGTGGTGCTAGAGATCAAACCAACCTTGGCTACCTGCAAGTCAAGTACCTAAAATCCTGCACTATCTCTCCAGCCACAACGATTTCATCATTAAAATCACCTTGCCCCTGAGCTGAAGAGCTAGTTCAGGGGTTAAGATACTTGCCTGGCACACAGCCAACATGGTTTGATCCCTGATCTATACATCCCCTTTCCTCCCTCACCGGAAATGATCTCTGTGCACAGAGATAAAAATAAGCCTTGATATCAGGCGTGCTCCAAACCAAAAGATTAAGAGAAAAACAAAACAACTATCACTCAGGGTTCCTAGGGGCTGCAATGATCCAGGGAGTGGAAAGGGTAGGCCTGGATTTTTGAGGCCAAAGGACCACTCAAAGGCCAGGCCAGGGGACTATGACTGTTGGTCTCTGTTCCCAGCCCAAAACTCCAGGTGTGCAAGGTTCAACTTCAGCCGCTGTCCCAGGACTGAAAAAGTACCTGGAAAGAAGGTTCGTCGGAAAGTGGAGGGGCAGTACCAAGCCCAGCTGGTGTCTGGGGTGCCACACATTGAGACAGACAAGGAGACAGGGCCGCGCATATACCAGCTCCGCGTCAGCTGCTGCCTGGCATCGCATCCATCATCCAGTCCTTAAGACATATTAAAATGGATTTAAAAAGACATTTTGCATCTTCTCTCCTTAACGCCCACATTATTGCCACACATCGGCTTTTGTTTTAATTAAAATCGGTTTTGAAATCCTCCATGAAACTTCAGTGGGATTGTTAAAGGCGGCAATTTCCTTATCGGCAGTGCGTTCCTGCAACATACTGTAATAGTTATTTTGCAACAAAGCACAAGTCTTATTAATTTAGCTCAATCAAATCAGCACCGCGTTAATTTATGGGGCTGTAAAAATCTGGCAGTGCTGCTCTAGATCAAGGAACTGAGGGCAGGCGAGACACCAAGTGGGGTGTTTGTTTTGTACAATGGTCCCTAACTGCATTTCTGTGATTTAAAAGCTTTCCGAGGCATGCGATGATAATATTACATGCATATAGAATTGTGTGTTTGCTATGCCTCATTACTCCCCATAGAGAGCCAAAATCATTTGGTATTCAACTCGTACCTAAAATATTTCCTTTTCCATACAAATATTTTTTCTGCTTTAAATGGCTTGACTATGTTCAAAAAAAAATTTTTTTTTGGCTGGGGCTGTGAAGCAAAATCATGTTTCCTTGCATTCTGTTGGGGTCTGCTATTGATCTTGAGTGGAGGTGGTCACGTCATTAACTCTTCCCCTCTGAATACCAGGCAAGGGAAGGTTACTGTGAGGGTAACCCCAGTTTTGCCTGTTTCTTTTCCCCTTCTGGAGTCCTGGTTCCCTTTAACTACCATCATCTTCAGGAACTAGGTATGTGTCTCTCTGGCTCACCTCTTCATAACAAGCAGCACAAAATCCTAATTGCCAGGAGAGGTAGCAGAGTAGCCAGGAGGAGAGAAGGGATGTGGGCTGGGGCAGAGCAGAAGATGTGGTGGGAAGGAGGAAAAAAGGGCTGAAAAGAGCCATAGGCCATCCACAGTCACGTAGCTAGTAAGAACGGAGCTCGGCCCTCATAGCCTCTCCTCTATCCACAGGCCCTGGGTTCCTCAGTGTTCAGAATGAGGATTTGACACTCACTGAAAGTAGGAGGCAGACACTAACTGGAAGGGCCATTTCTCAGGCCTGACATGGAGCAGATCCTCAGCCATATTGGGACCTACTGGGACCAATCATCTTCCCCTCCCAGGAAGACCAGACCCAGTCCCCCAAAAATCTAAACTATAGGAACAAGCAATGTTCAAACCCTTGAAGCTGGCCAATCTCTTCTCAGAGAAGGACCTGGGCACCTCAGTATGACTGACTTGTTAACTGGTACATCGGACCAGCAGTCAAGGCTGACCAAGCATCAAACCCCATTTCATGGGTGAGGAGGTTGAGATCTGTCGACTTCCCATGACAGGCAGCCCAAGCTGGTGGTCACCACGGTCCATGCACTTTCTGGAACACTGACCACACAGCCTGCAGGATACTAGGATGGCGACTGAGGGTGTGTAGGAAACAAGCAACATATTTTCTGTTGGTGGGATAAGCAGCTAATAATTAGGGAGGTACCCAGGCACTATCTACCCACTTCCTGGCTATAACCAAACCTCGGCACTGTCTCTAGGTTAAACCTTGCCCCTTGCACACGCACATCATTATTTCTTTAATTCTACAGCCACATCCTCGTGAATGCTCTTTCTCTCTCCTGGTGGTGAAAAGAAGTTTTTGCAGATAGCACGCAAACTCTGGTGCCAGGAAGAGTCTGAGAGTAAAATGAGAAACTGAGTTGTGAGTTCAGGTGTCTGCACGGCTCAGAGACGAAGACACGGGTCCACTAGGCTAACAGTTCACACTAGCTCTGGACACTGCTTTTATAAGAAAATCAAAATT
The DNA here is from genome assembly GCA_004027635.1 of Crocidura indochinensis. Lineage (NCBI taxonomy): Eukaryota > Metazoa > Chordata > Mammalia > Eulipotyphla > Soricidae > Crocidura > Crocidura indochinensis. The sequence goes on along the minus strand of PVKC010005344.1, from coordinate 19,531 downwards.
TTTGATCACTTTAGAAAGAAGACCAGGTCTCCTCACTGACCAGGTGGTTCCCAATGCCAGGAGGTTCCCAAGGGACAGGAGAGATAAGAAATGAGTGAATGATAGCTCTGTCCAATGTCAGCTCAAACCCACACATCGTCAACTGTGATAGGCCTATAGATCTACGCAGGCAATATCTTGCCCCAGAGTACCAGAACCAGAGAGGAAGTTACTAGAGAAAAGACAACTGGAAAGGGGTCTAGGGCAGATACAGAGGCCTCAGGTCTCTGGCAAAAAAAGAATCCAGAAGTCACAGCCCATAGGCTCTGTTCTAGACAAATCCACAGCCTTCTGCTTCGTGGCGCAAAGAAATGGTTGAAACAACAAAGGTGAAGTACATGCTGAGGGAGTCTCTGCAGGGAAGCTGAGAAGGCGACACCCCAGTGCAGACTTCACTTCAAGCACTTGGGGAAGCCTGCTGTGTGCCCAACCCCTGGGGTGGTGTGGAAAAAGCCAGAACAAGTAATGTTCTCAGTGTAGACTCTCTCCCCAGTCCAGGCCAGCCAGTCATCGCCAGCCACAAGTCCAAGAGTACAAACCTATACTGTGTCCTGCCAGCTCAATCAGTGCCACATTTTATTCTGGAATGAATTTGGTGCTGACTTTGACAGGCAGTGCAGGAAGATGTGGAAATGTCCCCGGACACCTTCCTACCTTCTCCTCTGCTGATCATACTGAGACCCACCACTAATGCTATCTGGGAGACAGCCAGGAAAAAGGCGACAATTTGGTTTCTTTCAAAATGGCTTCTCAGCACTGCTGAGGAGACCCCAGCTAGTATGCCTTTGTATGAAAGGGCCTCTTGGGGTGAACACAGCCCAGGACTCCAGGACTTCAAATCATGGCTCACAGGCTGTGCTTCCACCTTCCCAGCCCCTAGAGATAGATCAGTTTGTATGGTGAACAATGCAGGCAAGTGGAATCCATGACTGTGGCTGGGCTCCCAACTGCGTGGCCAAAGCTCTTGGGCCCTCCTCAATCATGATCTGCTGCAGGCCTCAGCTCCCTCTAGTGGGTTGATCACCCACATCTGAGCCAAGACTCCTTCCCAAGTTGAAAGAATCTGTGCAATCAATGGGCTCCAAAACTCAGCATCACACCCTTGATCTCTTCCATTCTGGGAGGGGCCTCTGGGGGTGGCCCACTGGGGCCAAAAACTCAGGAAGGTCCTTGGCACCGTCAGTCCTGAGCCTCCCCTCTTCATGATGCTCTTTAAGGCTTTCCAAAGAAAAGGGACCTTCCCTGAGAGCAGATGGCGGATAAGTAGGAATGGTAAATAGTTTTAATTACTGCATAATGTAAGTGAGACAATAAAGGGGAGACAGTAGAAGCAAGCTGCTGCGCCGAGGCCCTGAAACTGTTGTGGGGCCCAATTTGTCTGGCATGTGCTGTTCTCAGTCTTGGGAGGGCTTTAAAGAGAACGCCGAAAATATTAATTGCCCGCCTCACTGGCCCATCCATCTTCACAACCGAGTAACACGCTTTTTTAATTTCAGGGGAATCGTTTTCAAATGGGAATCATGCAAATGAGTATTTTAGCTATTCATTTGTTTTACTGCGAGCGCTTTGTGAGCAAATGGCCTACAGCTTGCAATGAATTAAAAGACATGGGCACTGGAGACCGATTTTTAATACAAAGTCTTGACTCGGAGACGACCCCGACCAGCAGCACAGAAAATGTTGGCATAGCAACTTTGGGCATTTTCATGCAAATTGGCTTCTATATAGATGATACGAATGCAATGTTTTCCTTCAACTAATCATCATAAAATTAGTTTCACTATATTTAAATGCCTCCACTTAATGCATTATATCCATATGCATGAAATTGCCTCCGCTAATGCAGTACATAAAATGCCAAAGATACAATGAATAGCCAAATTGCAAGCAGTTATGTTATCTCCCATAAAATGGCTCCCCTCCCCCCTTCCTTTTTTTTTTTTGAGTGTGTGGGTGTTGTTATTGAATGTGTGGAAGCCAAAGGTATCTATCACAAATTGTTATTAACACACACACACACACACACACACACACACACACACACACACACACACACACACACACACTTACATACCCCTTCCAGTTAAGTACCATCAAGGTAGCAGCACAATCTAACAAAAGCAGACAGGCCAGGACTGTGTTGGTTACTACTCACTGGGCTACCGAAGGGCACCTCTTCTACCTCTCTGTCCACCAGATGGGGTCAGCATTCGGATATTTAGGCAGATACTTGTCTGACCTGGTCATAAGCTCTACTTGGGCCAACAAAGCACCCACAGAGTTGGAACCCTGACTAGGATGTGTTTTTGAGGGCATCTGGAAACCAAGAGTTGAACGGAAGGAACCAAAGATGGAAATCCTACATGAAGGATAGCCCAAACCAGTTCTGCAGCCTGCAGCAATGGTGATGGCAAGAGCACCGACACAGGTGCTGAGGAAGGCTGCAGATGAGGACTGAGTCAGGACACCCACAGCTCCCTATGGCACCAATTGCTGTGGAGACAAGGAAAGAACCAACACAGTCATTTCAGGTGAGCCTGGAAGAATGAAGAACAGAAGAATACACCCGAGGTCAGGCAACCACAAGGTGGCCAGGAAGGACTTAAACTTGGGTCTATAAACTAATACTTCTTCTGTGCCAGGCTGCCCCCTGCAGGTGGCCTGAGTAATGGCAGGAATGGTTTCTCATCTTTGTTTTTTTCTGTGGCAATTGTCCAGCCAGGCAGAACTTCTGTGAATGTTCCTTCAACTTTTAGGCTTGGTTCTCTCGTATGAGGAGGAGTCCTCAGTATGGACCCCAAGCTCCCTTCAGATCAAGATTCAAAGGGACAGTAGCACAGTTCCACAATACACCTTGTGGGTCTCTGCTTGCCCTCCAATCCCACTGACTAAACAAAGGGCAGGTATGAAATCTACTTTTCATACCCAGGATGAAGGTTGCAAGGAAGAGCAAACAAGATGATGCCAGAAATATACCAGCCCATGCTTTCTACCTGGAAATGTGTCCAGAATGAATGAGGGAGGTGTAAAAAACAGTATAGTGATTTCCCCAAAATTTAAAATAGAGGGACTGGAGAGATAATACTATGGGGAAGGCACTTAACTTGCACAAGGTCAACCCAGGTTTGATTTCCAGTACCACATAGGGTCCTCTGAGCTCCTCCACAATTAATCTCTGAGTACAGAGTCAGGGGTAAACCTTGAGCACTGCTCAGCATGCACTTAAACAAAACATAATACATTTAAAATAAAATTATGATAAGATCCAGAAATTTTACTTTGGAAGAACATTTCCAGCAGAGCAAAATCAGGAACTTAGAGAAATAGTTGTACCTGAAACTCCTAATATTCACAAGACCGATAAATAAAACAAGTCAACATACAATGGTAAATACTATCTGATTCCACTTTTACAAAGGACAATGCCAAGCTCATAGAAACAGAGAGTGCACCGTGATTGTTAAAGCTTGGGAAGCAGGGAATTGATGCTTAATTGGCATCAAGAGTCAGTTGGGAAGATAAAAAGTTCTGGATATGGCTAGGGCTAATGGTTGGGAAGATAATAATACTTCCCAACAATAGGAAGTTCCTTAACTCTATTGAGACAGATGATTCGAGATGGTTTCGGTAATCAGTTTTCCAATGAAAAATGACGAAACATTAAAAGAATGTGCTATTGTTGATATGATGAGTGTTAGAACATTGTACAACTGAAACTGGATCACCAACAACTTTGTGACCTTGATTCAATTTAAGAAAAATAGTAAAAAAAATATTTTGATTGGAAAAAGGATCAAGGAATAAAAAAGAATGTGTTAAGCAGAAAATGCAAGACCCAAGCATGTCACAGAAATCAGAGCTCATATTCTCTGGCAGAAAATTCATCCTCATCACTCAGGGTCTGCTCATCACTATTCAGCTAACTGGTAAAATGAAAGAGAGATTCCCCAGGACTGACAGGCCTTATACCATGGTCCATAAAGAATAGGAAATACTATGATAGCAATGTACTACAAGAAGGGAAAATTGCTTCTCAGTCTCCCAATTGTCTTCTCTCTTGCTCAGACAACCCTCTCTTCCATCCCCAACTTGCAAAGGATTCCTGTTACATTTCTTCTCTTTCATCTTTTTTTGTTCCTGTTCCATAAGGGATTTTCTTGCCACTTGCGATTGATCCTGGATCCTATATTTTTACAGGACGGTACGTGTTCTTGCAAATGGTAAGAACTAGCCTTGCTGTTTTTACCAAGGCTTCCCCTAAATTAGGGTTTGGGGAATTCCAACTGCATGGAGTACATGTTTTGGAAAACCCAGCCTACATCAATTTTGGCAAAACGCCCTCTTGTGGCTAGAGTGAAATGTGCAGGCAAGTTGCTTGGAATGGTTGGTGGGGAAGGACAATGAATTAACCAGGACGGGAGGATGGTTGACTCGTCATACTTAAATGCCAGTTCCTTGCAATGACTGCAAACATAAGAACTCCTAAAGCAGTCTCCCATTCCAGCCTACTCTTGTACCTTTTTTTTAGCTCCTGGAAAATTTGTACTGCCGCATCTTCTGGGCTGCAACTCACTAGGTACCATCCTCTCTCATGGCCTATATCCTTAGGTGAAATCAAATGTTCCAGCTCATTCTGTTCTTTTTTTTTGGGGGGGGGTCATACCCAGCAGCGCTCAGAGGTTACTTCTGGCTCTATGCTCAGAAATCGCTCCCGAAACACTCAGGGGACCATATGGGATGCCGGGATCCTTCTGCATGCAAGGCAAATGCCTTACCTCCATGCTATCTCTCATTCTATTCTTAATCTTTTCCAGATTTGTCTTTACAAATATTCTCTCATGCAACATCTTTTGTGTCTTTGTTCCTGGTATACTCTCTGCAGCAGTTACTTTGGATAGGCCATGTTTCTGCCTTGCTTTTGGAAAAACCCCTCTTGCAAATAAGAGTATAATTCCAGTTTAATAAAGGTAGAATTTTAAAAATGGTGATGACCAGGAATTAGTGAGGATTTGTCAAGGGGGTGCTGAACTCATGAAGGGCTCTAGGATAAGGGACCAAGTAGTCAGTATGACGTGGCTATGTCTGGAGAAACATGTGAGTTATGGCAGATCCTGATTCAACAACCCTCCATTTCCCTGTGCACTCACTCCCAGCTTCAAGACCAATAGGAGACTCTGTGCCGGCCACATATATCACAAGGATGGATGCTCAGACAGTCAGAGGATAAGGATTTCTCTGGAATCTGGAAAAGTTTTCACATAAAAGGGATCTCTAACCATGTAGGGGTCTGGGTATGCACCAGTACCCAAACCACCTAAATTCAATTCACACAACGTCTAGTGTGTGAATGAACTGTGGCAAATTCATTTCTCTACATTTGTCAGATAGAAGGAAAGTGACTGTCTTCTTCATCTTCATAGACATGTGAGGCTGAAAGCAAATAATTTATATAAGGAGCGTTAAAGGTTCCTCGTGTCTGAGATGGGACCAGATAGTACAGGGGTTAATGCACTTACCTTGCACGTGGTGGCCCTGGTTTGATCCCCAGCAGAGCAAGACTCCCTGAAGCTCATAACTATTTATGTAATGGCAGTTGAACTTGGATATGCCCCTTGGAGACCCCACTGTAATGACAGTAGAACATGGACACGCCCACAGGATATGTGCCTTGACACACACCTGGACATGCGTCTTGGACACATACCCCAGTCACCCTGGGTATAAAAGGAAAAACTTGGACCTTTGGGGGAAGGCCCAGTATAGTGTCCAGAGCAGTTATTGCTTACTCACGGGGGTAGGGGGCAGAAATAAAGCATTGGTGAGATGCTGCCTGCTTTGTGTCTATCCCTTTCTTGTTCTTTCTTGAACCCAGGCATCCCCGGCCACCTCTAGCTAGTGAATCACTCTCCCTCTCCCTGAAACCCCTAGCTGCACAGGTCTCAGACTTTAGGAGGAATTAAAACAAAAGATACTTGGTTCTTTCCTCTCTCTCAGTCCCACGCAGGTGGTTCGTCCACTACACAGAACCAGGAATTAACTCTGAGCACAGCTGGGTGTGGCCCCAAAACATCACCCCTTCCATATGTCTAGAATAAATGAGTTCCTTCCTCCTCCTGGTTTTTCACTCAGACTCAACAAACCCTTTTTGTTCATGGAATCTCTGTCCTCTGCCTTCTAGAAGGAAACCTCTCCCAGCTCCCCAAAACTGCTCCTCTCCTGGTTCCACAGGAGAGCAGCTGGAGGGATGTACCTGGCTTATTGCCATCATTTCCCTGACTACTGCTGTCCTATTTTGAGAATAGGGGTCAAGGAGCAACCTAATACTCTAATGGAGGGTTCTGGGAAACATGCTTCAGCCCTAATGGCTGAAAAGTTGGGCAGTTCCTGACCAACCCTTCTTGAGTATATTCTGCAACCTTCCCTCATACCTGGGGGAGGCTCTCAGAAACTCTGACCCTGCAGCCTTCTCAGGTACTGCCAGGAAAGATGGAGCCTTATTAGAGGTGGAACATATATGACTGACTTCTTTCTACCTTCCAAAAATCACTCCAGCTTTTTTGGGGTAGGCTGCATGCCTGAGACAGTAGGACAGAGATTTGTACTTTCAGCACCCCAGCTCAGTGGGACACTCGCCCTTCCTACATTTCACTTGTTTCCTCTGATCCCCGTGCAGGTCTTTGATCCCTGAAATCAATGAAGGAACCATACTCCCTTCTCATTTTCTCCATCTGTAATTTTTTTTTAATTTGGGAGCCAGAAAGATAGTATAACACACTTGCCTTGCACATGGTCAACCCAGGTTTGGTCCCCAGCTCCACATTTGGTCCATTTAACTCCATCTGCCAAGAGTGACCCTTGAATTAGAACCAGAGGTGAGCCCTTAGCACCTCCATGTATAGTTCAAAAACAAATAAAGATAAAACAGAAGGTTTAAGGAAAGAAAAGAAAAGACAGAGAGGCCAAAGCCATAGTACAGCAGATAGGGTGCTTGCTTTGCATGTGCTAGCCTGGGTTCAATCTCTTGCCGTCCTTCATGGTTCCCTGAGAAATGTCAGAAGTAATTCCTAAGTGTAGAATAATGAGTAAGCCCTGAGAACCATTGGATATGACCCTAAAATAAAAAAACAAACAGATATAAAAGTTATTTTGGGGGATGGAGACATAATATCATAGGTAGAGCACTTGCCTTGCACAAAGCTGACTTGAGTTTGATCCTGGCATTCCTGAGCAGGAAAATTTAGTTTAGTTTAGTTTAGTTTTGAGGCCATGTCCATCAGTGCTCATGGGGATATCCCTGGTTCTACACTCAGGAATCACTCATGGTAGGCTCAGAGGGCTCTGTGGGTTGCCAGGGATTAAACCTGGGTTGACTGCATGCAAGGCAAATGCCCTACCCACTATGACTGTTGTTCCAGCCTCGGATGTAATTATTGAGTGCAGAGCTAGGAATAACCATGGAGCACTTCCAGTGTGGCCAAAAAAAGCTAAAAAATAAAAAAGAAGGAAGGCTTCAAGGATGACCCTTTATGACCCACCAACCACAAGGTCAGAAGGACTAATTTTTTTTTTTTTTTTTTTTTTTTTTTTTTTGGTTTTTGGGTCACACCCAGCAGTGCTCAGGGGTTACTCCTGGCTCCGTGCTCAGAAATTGCTCCTGGCAGGCACGGGGGACCATATGGGGCACCGGGATTCCAACCGATGACCTTTTGCATGAAAGGCAAACGCCTTGCCTCCATGCTATCTCCCGGGCCCCAGAAGGACTAATTTTCATGCAGCCATGCCACCAAGAATGGAGGCAAGAATATCAAAACAGGACCTAGGATAACTAAAAAGCTTAATAAACAGTACCTTCAAACAATTACTCTTTCAATCTCAATCCAGCTTCCCAATTTGCTCCAGCAATTTCCCTGAATTTCTTCTGTTGATTAGTTCGGGTAGCCAATTAATGGAGTCTGGCACACCAAATCCATCCATTTTGTTCTCTTAGAGGCAACTCCATCTTGAAAGTCAGACCAGAAGGTAATTGTGGTATTTGATATATTAATGATGAGCCAGTTGGGTTTTCCCACCCAGCATCACCACTGGCTAAGAGCCTTTAAGAGGGTGTCATAGAAAAGAGGGTGCAGGAGAAGGATGGGGATGATAAAGCCACAAGACTGCCACCCTTGGGGCAGACGAATGGGTTCCTGGTGGGACCAAGTGACAAGAGCAGAGTTCCAGGGCCAGCTGGCTGGGATTGGGGTGTCTGGTGTGTCTACCAAAGGGTAGCATTTAGGTCAAATAATGGGGATTTAATGAGGTGCTAAGACCTGCGCAGCAGAGTTCTGAATTCCAGAGAACAGGCTAATGTCTCGGCAAAGAGAACCGACAAATGGCCAAAACAGGAGCAAAGGGCCCAAGTGGTTTCATTTCTGTCCTTTCACAAAACACACATCTATTTCATGTGAGTATCTACCACTACAGAGTAGTGTTTACTACATTTAATTGCATCCAGCAAACCAGCCCACAGGGAACCAATTCAGCAAAGAAGGTACATCATCACCCACCAATGGTTTCATAAGGCAACAACTGGGCATGATGACAGGGGCCGAAAAGAGCAACAAGAAAAAAGTAGTGAAGGTGATGAGAGCTGCTATTCAGAGAGGGTGGTCAAGGAAGGCTTCTCAGAAGAGATAAAAAGGATCTAAGACCTAGATGGTCGGAGAGGAGGGCCATGAGAGCACCAAACACATTTTATCAAAAGGAAAGCTGGGATCATGTGCCCCTCTTTCTATGTTGCCGACCTCCTTGTCCTCAAGGTCACAGGCCCACTTCGTAGATCCCTGGCACCATATGTGCCCCCCCCCAGCTCTTCTAGGAGTGATGGAATAGCCTCTGAGTACTTCTGGAAGTAGTGCCCTCCCCCCAAAAAAAAGATGAAAATCAAGAGAAATAAGAATAGGTTAAGGACACAAAGGGTTACATCCGACCCTATTTACCCACCATTCTGCATTGCCTGCATGGCCAGACCTGGTTCCCTGGTGAACCAGCCAGGAGCGTCTTGGTTGTTTTTGTTTTGTTTTGGGCTATACCTGGGGGCTCTCAGGGGTTACTCCTGGTTCTGCACTAAACAAATTGCTCCTGGCAGGCTTTGGAGACATTATGGATGCCAGGGATTGAATCTAGGTTGGCCATATATAAGGCAAAGCTTCTACCTACCGTGCTATTGCTCCAGCTCCACATCTGGGGTTTTAGTGGAAGTTGTTCTGGGATGCTCCTCTGGAAGGCCCCCACTCCTCTGATGAGTTTCTATCCTGCGCATTCTATAAATGCTGGTCCCGTCCCTACACCCTGCCTGGGGTCTCTGGTCAAGGACTTAGTGTCTCTGGGTCAGGCTGAGGAGGGTCTTGTTGCTCTTTGCAATCATGGTTGGCGTTTCCAGGTGTCATGCCCTCAGCACCATAGAGCCTGTCACTGACAGTCCCACAGAACCCCTGGCAGTGCAGAGAACCATTATTTTACATTCTATATAAAATATAATTATGATATAATACATCTGATATAATTATTATATAGTTTGGGGGACACACTCTGCTATGCTCAGGGCTTACTCTTGATTCTGTGCTCAGGGATCATGCTCAATTATGCAGAGAACTGATGTTGTTAAACATCCCTGAGATAACTTATGTGAAGTGGGAGGAGAGAGGCAGCAGACCTGATAAGGGAAACTACCACTTTTTCTCTTCCTACCAAGGGCAGTAGGTACATCTAGGACTGATTAAGATCTGTGGTGAGTTCCTGTATAGCACAAACACCAAGTTCTGCCAGTCCCACGAAGCAGCTGTCAAGCCATCAATTCTCACCTGATGTTCTGCATGGCATTAAACGTAATCTCCACCAACTAAAAAAGGTCATCGCTTCGAATCCCGGTGCCCCATATGGTCCCCCGTGCCTGCCAGGAGCAATTTCTGAGCATGGAGCCAGGAGTAACCCCTGAGCATTGCCGGGTATGACCCAAACCCCCCCCCCAAAATCTCCACCAACTAAGGGATATTTCTCTCAGGGATCTGTAGACTTGAATGAGGAATTGCTCTTTGCAGGGAAAGGAAAGTGAGTTCTAGACCGTACCTAGGCCTTTCAGGTCTGTTGCCTTCTTTCACAGAAAAGAAATTCAGGGGGAGACAAGAAATGGTGTAATCCCAAGGCAATGAGGAAGGAGAGGTAGAGGATAAGAAAGAGAGAGGGGACTGGAGCAACAGCACAGTGGTAGAGCATTTGACTTGCATGCAGCTGACTCAGGACAGATCTGGGTTTAATTCCTGGCATCCCATATGGTCCCCCGAGCCAGGAGCAATTTCTGAGCGCAGAACCAGGGCTAACTCTTGAGCGCTGCTGGGTGTGACAGAGAGAGAGAGAGAGAGAGAGAGAGAGAGAGAGAGAGAATAATGTGCTAAAGATAGAGTAGACTTCTCCAAAGGCAGAGAGTGCCCAGAGTTAAGGTATAAAAGTCCACATCTCAAAAGGGAAGATGAGAACAACATGTGTGAGTGTGGGCTGTTGTTGATACCCATGCATGCAGTACCTTGTTCCAAGCTGATTTTTATAGAGTTTTCCCCAACCTGCCCCTTGCAGGGCTTTTCTTTAACCAGGTACGAGTCCTCTTGCTACAGTGACTGCCAGAAGGGGAGTAGATCTTCTCTGATACTCCTTTCCTGGCCTTTGCTCCTGCAGGAGCTTGTCTTGGTAGAGCTTCCAGTCCTCTCTGCTCTGCAGTGGCTTCAAGTGCGACCTCTTATCAATGATGAAGCAACCCTTCAAACCTGCCTCTTGGTTTCATTACATCTCAAGAATTCATTGCCATGGGGTTTACTTCCCTACCAGCTTGCTGCCAGTTTCAGAACCTTAAGTTTACCAAAGATAAACCCAGTGGGTAGGACTGGATCTAGAGTTTAAAATGAGACATTTGCCTATAGGAACCCAAGGCAACTCAGAGTAGTAATACTGACTTGTATTTTATAGTCAGTAAAAGACATGCCATTTAAATATTTTTGGAAGTCAAAATGAATGGACCAAAGAAACAGATGAAAGGTTAAGGCACTTGTCTTTCATATGGCCATCCTTATTTTTTGTTTGTTTGTTTGTTTGTTTTTGTTTTGGGACCACACCCAGTGATGCTCAGGAGTTACTTCTGGTTATGCGCTCAGAAATCACTCCTGGCTTGGGGGACCATATGGGACACTGGGGATGGATGCAGTTCTTCCTAGGCTGGTGTGGGCAAGGCAGATGCCTTACCACTTGTGCCACTGCTCTGGCGTCGTCATCCCTATTTTAATGTCTGGCACCACATAGGTCCTCTGAGTATCACCACGAGTGAGTCCTGAGTACAGAGTCAGGCATGATGCCTGAACACAATACCTAGGAGTTATTTTTGAGCACAGAGCCAGAAGTGATCTCTGAGCATGTCTGAGTGTAACCCAACTTCTACTCCTCTCCCAATTCTACTGTGTGAAGATATCCCTGAGTATTTTTGATGAATTGCCTGTTGAGGCTCACAGGGAATCAGTTGCTGGACAGCTGCCAACCCCTATAGCCACGCCTTTCCTATGTCTGGGGCCTTTGGTGTCACACATTGGCTACACATAATTGTCAGCCCATTGCCATGAGATGCTGGCATGATAAGCCCTGGTATTTCTTTAAGAAGAAAAAGCAGACCAGAGCCATTAAAAATTTAGTCCCACAAATTAGTGGCTCCTCTCTATGGCGCTATATTTATTTAATCATAGTAAATTTGGGCCAACTCCTCTCCTGGGGTCTCAGCACCTGTCTCAGGCCCCCAGAGATTTTGTCACTGGCTTCTGCCAGTCGCACACGATCCCCGCTGCCTTGGGCTCCCCTGGCTCGCTGGCTCCCAGGGAGCTGAAGCACCTTAGCCTCATTACTCAGATGGCTAATTGCAAACTGACTTAATTAAAGTATACAGATATTTCCCCAAGTTAGTTACATTTCATATCACTCCATTAGGAGTAATTGGCTGGAATGAGAAGCTGCTGAGGGGAGGCTGGCCAGGTGGGTGGTTGGTGGTGGTGGTGGTGGGGGTGTTGGGCAGCCTAACTCTCGGGGCAGAGGGCTGCAGGGGCTCCTTTTAGATACCCACCTCCACTCTGCAGCCTTTTAAGGACAGCTCAGGGGCTCTGAGTGCCAGGCATGGAGCAACTTGGGGGAGCTGAGGATATAAACCTCTGCAGTGGGGCCACTGAGCCACATTTCTCTCTGCAGAATAAATGGCTCCAGCCTGCTATGCTCTTAGCTAGGTCCTGGCCTTGGCCATGCCCCTAAGTAATGGCAACACTGTCTTTGCAAACCAGCGGGCGACCTCCATCAAAGCAGCATCAGACTTGGAGTCAGAAGCTTTGGGGTCTGGTTGTAGAAGGACACCTAACTTTCTGACAATCTTGGGTAACTTTCTTCCTTCCTGGGGCCTTAGTATATACATCTGACAGAGTATGATAGGGATGGGAGGTGGAGCAGAGATGAAGGTTGACCCATCCTGGCTTCCTTACTTCCTTTCTATGAGCACAACTGATGGGACTGCAATGTCCCATCCACTGAGCCATTCCTTCTAGAAGCCTCCTTCTAGGAGATTCTGAGTTAAAATCCAAATTAAAAGTTAACCTCTTCTCCCTTGTGGGAGTTTTTCCTCAGAAGTCTCCCTTGAGCACCACCGGCTGTGGCAAAAATCTCACCCCCTAAAAAAAGAAAATATGTTTTAATAAAAATAAAAGTAAGTGAGGGGGTGGGACAGAGAGATAGCATGGAGGTAGAACATTTGCCTTGCATGCAGAAGAATGATGGTTCGAATCCGGCATTCCATATGATCTCCTGAGCCTACTAGGAGCGATTTCTGAGCGTAGAGTCAGGAGTAATCCCTGAGCGCTGCCAGGTATGATCCAAAAACAAAATCAAAACAAAACAAAACAAAAAAGTAATCAGGATCCAGAGTGATAAGCCACTTAACTTCTAAGTGGCTGAATTGGCTTCAATTCCCATCATCCCATTTGGTCCCATGAGCACTTTCAAGAGTAATTCTTAAGTACAGAGTCAGGAGTAATCCCTGAGCACAAAAGGTAGCCTAAAAACCAAAAATGAAAAAAAAAAAGTGAGGACCATCTCCTCCATCCCCCTCCCTTTTTTTTTTTTAACCATATCCATAGGTGCTTAGACTTTCTCCTGCCAGAGCTCAGGGCTCAGGGTTCTATATGAGTGTCAGAAATCAAATCCTGGTTAGTTACATGCAAGGCAAGCACTCTACTTATACTACCATTCTGGGCCTTTCTTTCTACTACCTAGAACATAGTGCTGATGACTATTGCTGCTTTAGCCTGACCACACTAGATTTTGCAGTACAGGAGGGATAAATAAGCCTCATCTTTTATTTTTGTTAAACTTTATCTTTTGGGAACCTGGGTGACTTTCCAGCCAAACCATTCAAGGTTTTCTGACTGATGATACAAATTTAATATTAGAATAGTCTGCCCAGGAAGAAGACCCAGCCTCAGCAATGCTCTTCTTCATCCTCTGCCCACCACATCCACCCACTCAGCCTTGGACACTTGCTAGCTCAGGATCTTTATCTTAGAGTCAAGACACCCAAGTATTGAAAAGTTGACTTTGAACGATTAGTTGAAAGATTTAATTGAAAGACTTTAAATTTCCCCTAATCTTGGCGCTGGAGACATAGAACCGTGGTAGGGTGTTTGCCTTGCAAGCAGCCGACCCAGGACCAACTGTGGTTTGAATCCTGGCATCCAATATGGTCCCCTGTGCCTTCCAGGAGGGATTTCTGAGCAGAGAGCCAGGAGTATCCCCTGAGTGCCACCAGATGTGGCCCTCCCAAATAAAAATTTCCCCTAATCCACATGCTCTCCATGAGGCTTCTAGACTAAAGCCTAATGCCTTATGACTAGAATTGCCAAGCGCTTGGGAAGTGAGGAGCACCTGAGAAAGGAGAACCCTAAGTGCAATTATGCCTTCATAAAAGAGCCCCTGAGCCTCTTATATGTGTGAAGTGACAGTGGAGAGTCTTCAATGAGTTTGGGGTCACTTGAGTTCACTTGGCCCTGAACAATGCTCACAGTCTGTGTGTATTTGCAGCCATGCTTGATTATTTAGTTTATTTTTGTTTGTTTGTTTTGCCACATCCAGAAGTACTCAGGACTTACTCCTAACTCTATACTCAGGAGTTATTCCTGGTTGCTGTTGGGGACCTTATGGAATACCCAGAATGAAACTTTGGTTGGTCACATGCAAGGCAAACACTTTCTCACTGCATTCATTATATCCCTGGTCCCCTCTCACATCCATACTTGTGGTACTCAGAAATTTCCCTGCACTATAACTCAGTGCAGGGCTGAGGCAAGAAGACATGCAATCATCTCTGGGGACTCAAACTTGACCCTGACATGGAATCTATGTGCCTTGATATCAGACTATCTATGTATTAAGCCATTCTGGGATTTTATTGGTATGTTTTGGTTTTCAGCTGTGCCTGAAAGTTCAGTGGGAACTACTCTTAATTCTGTGCTTAGGGGCCAACTCCTGGTGGTGCTCAGGGGTCTGGATGATGCTAGGAATTGAACTACAACCTTTGACATGCAAAGTATGTGCTCAGCCCTTTCAGCTTTCTCTATAGCTAATATTCCCACAAGCCACATAATCTATGGTATTTTATTACAGCATCCTGAGTGGACGATGATAGTGATCGTTGGAAAAGTATTTAAGTCTGTTTGAGCCTTAGGTTTTTCATCTGCAGAGTGTGTGTGTGTGTGTGTGTGTGTGTGTGTGTTGGTGAAAATGGAGAAAATGAACTTGGAAAATTCAAACAATAGAGCCTCAGGGCTAGAGAGAGAGAGTTCAGCTAGTAGGGTGTTTGCCTTGCAAACAGCTGACCCAGATTCGAACCCCAGCACCTCATAGGATCCCCGAATCCCACCAGGAGTAATCTTTGAGCACGGAGACAGAAGTAAGCCCTGAGCACCACCAGACGTGGTCCAAAAACAACAACAAAATCAAACGATTAGTGAAACCTCAAAATAACCACTTCCTGAGCCAATACACTGGTCACCCATGAACCCCTTGTCGGAGCTAGGCCCTAAGGACTTGGCAAGAGGACCACCACTGTCTGAAACACTGCAACAGTGGAAGCCTCTGT
Source organism: Crocidura indochinensis (assembly GCA_004027635.1). Classification (NCBI taxonomy): domain Eukaryota; kingdom Metazoa; phylum Chordata; class Mammalia; order Eulipotyphla; family Soricidae; genus Crocidura; species Crocidura indochinensis. Next base: position 4,305 of record PVKC010005344.1, on the reverse strand, counting down.
GCTCCATTTTATTTGGGAAAAGATGGTGGTTCCGAGGAATTAAGTGACTAGTGAAAGGCCACAGAGCTGAGAATAGAGCCCGTGGTCTTTTGTGGCCTCACTGTAGAAGACTGTGACCAACAGTTACCTGAGTTTAGCAAGTCTCCTTGATTCATTTGTTTCTACCTTGTCCATGGCTGCATCTGCACGTTGCAGAAAGATTTGAATAGTTCTCTCTTAAAACTTTAAGCCCCAAAGCCGGAGAGGTGGTGCTAGAGGTAAGGTGTCTGCCTTGCAAGTGCTAGCCAAGAAAGGACGGCGGTTCGATCCCCCGATGTTCCATATGGTTCCCCCAAGCCAGGGGCAATTTCTGAGCACTTAGCCAGGAGTAACCCCTGAGCATCAAACAGGTGTGACCCAAAAACAAAACAAAACAAAACAAAAAACTTTAAGCCCCAACTTAAAACTCTTGCTCCCTGGTCCTTGGCAGAAGATACCTGATTTCTGCTCCACAGTATCAGTCTATTCGTTCTTCCTCCAGCTGATGCTGGACCCCTGTGGCATGCCTGCCATCAGGCTGGGGTGATCTGAGAAAACCTGAATGTAGGCCAGTGGGTCTCAGCTCAGTGAGGCACACACACACACACACACACACACACACACACACACACACACACTTCACAGTGAAGAAGACTGGGATCTGGAAGCTCCAACTGTTCTCAGAGTTCCAGGGGATTTGTGGCTGAAATTTGTGCTTCACTTGGTGTCACCTCCATGTCAAGGGACCCTTCAAAATAGTGTTTCAGCCTGCTCACATCACCCCCAGGCCTTACCAATCAGGAGAGAGGGATGAAAGTGTCCTCCCTTGTCTCTCACCCTCTTCCACCAACTCCCATCCCTGTGAGCCTGAGTAAATCATTGGGGAAGGAAAAATTCTACTAATGACCACAAACTCAGGGCCAGAACCCAGTGCTACCAGAGCTAAGTATGTTAGATGTTAGATACTCTCCTCTCTCTCTCTCCCTCTCTCTATCTCTCTCTCTGTCTCTTTCTCTCTCTCTGTATTTTTGTAACAGCAGTGTTCAGGACTTACTCCTGACTCTGTGCTCAAGGATCATTCCTAGCAGTACTCAGTGCTCAGGAGACCCTATGCAGTGCCAGAATTAGACCCAAGTTGGCTCTGTGCAAGGCAAGCACCCTCCCCACTGTCCTATCTCTCTGTCCAGACAGCTCTCATATCTCCACCTTACAGTGATGCTGGAAGGTGAGTGTTTGAAGTCCTGGAAATTAAGAAACTCACTCCAAATCTCAGAGGACAAAAGCAGAAGGTGGGTCAGAATCAGAAGCCAGGCCTGACTTCTGGCCAGAGAGACAGCACCACTCCTATCTCTGTGTTCAGAAGCTCAAGGATGGGAAGCTATGACACTAAGTTCAAACACTTGGAAGATTGTAAGCAAGAACGCGACTTGTTCTTGTGCATAGATTCCGGGGTTTCACCTCCTCAACCTTGAGCAATTCTGCTTACTGGAGCAATGATCAAGAACTCAGGAATTGCCTCCAAAGGCATCTTGATTTTAGGGTGGAGGGAAAGGCTGACCTAGCCATGATGAGTTAAGGCTTTCCTGGATCCACTGAGTCACATCCTGGAAGATGCAGGCTACCTGTGCTTCTTGTCTGCCTTTGTTATAGGCACTGTAGGACAGAGATGTCCCGGGGGCTCAGCTAGAGACCTGGGCCAAGAACTTAACTTTCTCTGACTTTTAGATTCTTCCCCTCAACCAGCAATGACAGGTGAGTGAGTGTTTACAGTTTCTCAGAACAGCAGTGACAGAGAGGGAAATTGGGTTTTTTTTTGGGGGGGTCACACCCGGCAGTGCTCAGGGGTTACTCCTGGCTCCATGCTCAGAAATTGCTCCTGGCAGGCACGGGGGACCATATGGGGCACCGGGATTCGAACCGATGACCTTTTGCATGAAAGGCAAACACCTTACCTCCATGCTATCTCCCGGGCCCCGGGAGCTGGGTTTTAAAACTGCTACAGATGACAGTCTGGACATTAAAGTTAGAACTATAGTACAGCAGGGAAGTCCTGGTCTTACACATGGCTTTCCCAGGCTTGATCCCTGGCACTCCATTGGGTCACCCAAGTCCCACCAAAAATGATCCCTAAATGTAGATCGAGAAGTAAGTCCTGAGCGCTAGTGGGTGTAGACAAACAAGCCAATGTTGACTATCCCTATGTTTTCTATCCCTAATCCTCACTCCCGCCTCGCTACTGCTCCAGGAAAACCATTTGACATGCTCACAGCCCTGGTCTTCTCTCTCCAAGAGCAGCTTGTTCTTGTGCATAGATTCCGGGGTTTCATCTCCTCAACCTTGAGCAATTCTGCTTCCTGGAGCAATGATCAAAAACTTAGGAATCCCCTCCAAAGGCATCTTGATTTTAGGGTGGAGGGAAAGGCTGACCATGTCCATTCAGGTTTAGGCTGGGTGTTAACACTAGATGCCCTACCCTAAGTGGGACATGATACCCCAAGTCATTCGGGCCCTCAGCACCTTCCTCCCATAGCAGTACAGGTGGGGCTCCTTGCTCCCTACCCCGAACCCTCTGCTTGCACCCACCTTTCTGGTGTGTGTACTTAAGGCTGAATTCTATATCTGGAAGTTCATTAATTTTTTTGTGGGTGCCAAAATGCGGATCATTTGTGCTTATCCTCAACTAAATAAGTCAGGTCATAAGAGGTAATGCCATGGGTAGTGGAATGTAAACAAACACATTCTACCTCAATAAACATGCTAATTTCCAGCTATAATATTCACAAGTAAAAGATCCATCACGCCGACCCTATTTGGCAAAGGCAGCGGGCCTCATCCGTCAGCGAGGGAGGCACCCGCCAGTTCTCTGCAGGAGGGAAATAGTACAACTTAACTTGCTTGATGACGCCCTCAGGGGGAAACATGAGCCTCATAAATGAGTCTGGAAATGTGATAAAAGGATAATCTTGCATAAATGAGCCTATATCATCATTACCTGCACTGGCCAAGGCCAGGCGCAGGCTTTGAGTGATGGAGTCACATTTCCTATCAATTACGGCCCAGGAGTTTGCGCACCAGGCCAGCGGGAGCTCTCTCTGTCCTTGCCATGTCCCACTGGCCACCCTTGCCTGAGGCTGCCTGGAGGAGGTGTCAGAAGCTGGGAGGTTGAGGTAGGAGGAGCCAGTTCAGGAGCCCTAAACCCAATAAACTCAATGCACCCCCCAGTACAGCAGTGGGGACTGAGCAAACCCCCTTCCCAAGAAATGGAAGAAATCCATTGTTCTCAGGTATCCAGTCCAATTTTGTGGACACTTCGTACATACCAGGGCACTGAGCCAGGCATTTGACAAGTTGAGGTACAAGGGAATCCATGCTATAAACTTACAGTAAGATCAGGGAAGCAGGAGAATCCCAGGCCTGATCACCTTGAGCGAGACGCAAGAAGTTCCGGTGTTGTATGAGCAAGCATTCAGCCTAGTGTATGGAAAAGACAGATGCATTTCTCCTCTTGCTGTCCCCCTCAGGCCTATCCCTAACTCTCCTCCCAACCCCAGGAGTCTGTGAGCTCCCTCTGTCCCTGTCAGAGACCTTTATACAGGACAGAAAGAAGAGGGTAGATTCACACTGTGAGCATCACCTTGGAAAAGTTCTGGTGTGACTATTTTTCGGGGGCCACAACCCACAACCTGCAGTGTGGCCAGGAACTGCTCCTGACTCTGTGCTCAGGAATTACTCCTGGAAATCTCCAGGGGACCACATAGGATGCTGGACATCAAATCCAGGTCAATACATACAAGTCAAGTACCTTTCCCACTGTACTATGGCTCCAGCCTCACTGGTGGAACTCTTGATCTTTCATTATTCCCCAGTCCTCTGCCCCATGTGATGCTGTGGGGGCTCCATTAAGCACTCCGACACACAAGCACACACACACACACACACACACACACACACACACACACACACACAGCTGTTACTGCTTGCAGCCCTCCCCTTCCATAGAGAAGAGCCTTTGGTGAAAGAGGCACCAACTCCACTGGAGATGGTCCCTGCCTAAACCTCAGACATCAGAGAAACCATCAGGAATACAACCATAGGCTATCTTAACTTAAGAATACTGGAGAAATGGGGCCGGGCGGTGGCGCTGGAGGTAAGGTGCCTGCCTTACCGCGCTAGTCTTGGACGGACCGCGGTTCGATCCCCCGTGCCCCATATGGTCCCCCAGGCCAGGGGCGATTTCTGAGCGCATAGCCAGGAGTAACCCCTGAGCGTCACTGGGTGTGGCCCAAA